>JAQGBD010001221.1:0-17953 GCA_034698165.1 Punctoribates punctum | reverse complement strand
TTTATCATATCCAAGATCATTTTACTTGATTCAATCTTCACGGAAATTCTCTTGAGTTGATTTCAAACAATCTAGTAATATCGAACAAATGTAGGAAAATATGAATTAATTTTTTAAACACTCTAAAAATGAACTCAAAAACATATAATGATATGAGCAAGGAGGACTATTCCAGATTGAGAATTTTCATACCAATGAAAGCGAGGTCACAAAATTCAGTCTCAGATTGATTGATCCGAACTAATAGATGTGCCGCCAATTGCGGCGAGTCTTTGCTGTAACTATCGATCGGATCAAACAATTGGTGCTCTTCTGACTCATTTCCCAAATCAAAGTTTTGTTTGTCGTCTGATTCTTTCTCATTCTGTTCGAGCGTTGAATCGAATTCTTTGTGGTCTCTCTTTCTATAAGAATTGATTTCCCGATAATATGAAGAGTCGAGTGGACGCAAAACAAATGCTCCTTTGCTTTCCGTTATCATCAAAGCGTACTATTAATACAATTGACACAATTATTCAACACATCTATCAATACAATTCATTTTTCTGAAATTTGAATCGAGTTAGAATGTAAATAAGCAAATAAGCATGTTCAATATTCAATACAATAGTAATTAATATATATTTTAAACTTTAAAATTTAAAGTCAACTCCAATTCATAAAAACTATTGAATTTTAGAGTTATTTGACGAACCATTTTGTTGCTATTATCACATCGAGTGACGGCTGCTCTGCCCCTAACCGGTGCCACAATCACTCCGGTGTACAAACAATTTGTGTCAATCGAATCGCTTTTTGTTTGGTTTTGCATTCTTTCTGTTTCTTCTATCGATAGCTTTTTTGTAATGAAGTTATTGTTGGGAAAAATCAGGACATAAAAGGTTGTGTTCAGCTTTTCTGCTCTGATTGTAATCATATTTTCTGTCCAGGAATCTGATCCCTTAGACTTGGAAGAGTCTCTTTTGACTTTCCTGACATTGCGAGTGAGCCGTGGAAACACTATTTCATGTCTATCCTCCTTTGAATACCCAGAAGAGTGGAATTCTTGTGAGTTTTCAGATGTGAAAGTTGACTGAGAATAAAATTCATTCACTTTTTTTAGATTCAATTAAATTTTATTATTAATAATATTTTAATTCAAGTAAGGCTTCAAATATTGTGGAATTCTATTTATAAAAATGTTTACAGTTAACTCAAATAAGTTTTGACCTGGACAAATTTTCAAAAATCCTTGAGTTGAAAATATTTCTCCAATAATATTCGACACCAAATAGCAAGATATGTATTACTGGGAAAAATAAATGTTCTTTTTTTATTCTGAGCTGAAAAATGTCAAAATATATTAAATGTTTTCTAGAAATTCAAATATAGCTCTAAATGGAAGACCAATCCATTGGAAGGTATGCTCCAAACTAATCATAAAATAATCTCTATTTTGCTTTTAATACACAAAAATATTTCGATTAAAATATTATTTCAATATTTTTGTTGAATTGAAAAAGTGTTGAGACTTCACTTTTTGGACAGTTTTGAGAGCAAAATAACGATTCAATAGATTCAGTCAAAGGCAGGAATTACGCACTCGTGAGGATAGGACTACATTTGTTTGACAAATATATTGAATTTGAAAGCTTTGCTATTCTTTGAAATTGTGGACTATTTTTTTCAAAGTTTGGGCACAATATAAATGTTATTTAAAGTTAGATAAAAACCCTTTAAATCTGTGAATATCAATGAATTTTCATCAATAGTATTGAACTGGTATTCAGTTGAGAATGAATTCTTCCTCTGAGCATAAGTTTCCCGAATCAATACAACGGCTTATTTCGCCTAACCTTTCAGACACATAAATTGCAGCAAAGTTCTTTCCTATCTAGCTTATTTATGTTAACAATATTTTAATGCTAAATTTACGACATAATGATTCAGTTGCTAGATTAAAATAGGATTAAATCTATTTACTTACCGAATGCAGTGAATATAAAATACTTATAAAAAGCAAATTTCTAAAAATGAAATCATTTTTCTTATAAAGATTTTTAGAAAATAAGTTTGAATTCAAGAATTTATTGTAAAGTGATTTCATTTTTAACATAAAACACAATAATTCAAAAAGTCTTCATTATTTGCAAATAAATTCTTTTGAAAGCTGTTTATTAATCACAAGAATCATAATAATCTCTCAACAGATATAAAACTCAAAATATAGGCTTTGATTTTCATTTAACAAAACACTAGAATTAATGTAAATTTTAACTATAAGTCGAAAAGAGCAACAAATTGACTGCTCCTTCACTCAGACCACAAATGATGGAAATTAGTTATGAAAATCCAAATGCTTTCCAAAAGCTTTTTGTGGCTTTCGTGCGATGGATAACAAAATTGGCAAAAAACATAAGTTTGTTGTATTGGACGGAAATACACCTATAGATTAAAAAGGCTAACAATAGCTGTGACTGTCAGCCACTCCACTCTACCGCTACCATTGCTCTACACTTTCCCCGAATAAATTCGTTTTCAATAATTTTATTGTTATTTTTGTGAATTACAAGAGAATTATGTAACTTATTGTCTATTTTCCATTACACCGATTTTTATACCAAGGATTCAATTTGTCATACGATCACAATTCATGAGCCGTTAGTATTTGGCTTTCATTCTATTGATTGTAAAATATTCGCTCATTTTTTTCAATTCTGAAGTTTTGACTGAATTGAAAAATTCTAAAAATTATTGATTGTTTTATACGAAAAGTATAGAAACTATAGATATTCAAAAAAGATTAAAACTTAATATTGTATTATATTTCGCAATAAAAAGCTATACATAAGTTACCAAAAGGTGTTTCCGGTGGTCCCCACTTTGCATGTCATACGTGCCTAACATTTGCATTACTTTGTTTAATGTTTTTGGGGTCACTCCGAACAACAGCTGCGGTCGAAAACTGAATTCTGTTTAACAAAAATGAGTGTAATTTTCACTCGTTTTGTATTATTTGAAAAATAATAATAACGAAGAAAAGTATTTTCAGCTAAAAAAAATATTTGGTTAGAAACACAACAATCGATCCATATTTAGAACAATTTGAAGTAATAAAAGACCAAGACCATCATATTTTATAAAACACTATAATCTGGTCTTTCTTTCATAAATTAGAATCCGAAAGAAATTAATAGAAAACAATTAGTTTTTACTTCAATTTTATTAATCAATCGCTAAAACAGTTAATTAAATGACAAAAATATATAAATAATTGAATAAAATAAATGATTCGCAAAACAAATGATTTATCGGAACTGAAGGGGACTTATTCTGAGGCCAATGGAGTCTTTGCCAACCTGTGCCACATTACAGACCTTACATAAGGTGTCTTTGTATTGCGGCAAATAAGAGGTCTCACATAAGGGGCACTTCTCTTCAGATTTACCCCTATATATAGTTTTATAACTGGCGGCGCAAATGGCGAACGGATTGTGTTCGTCATAATTCAATTTGTGTTCGTCTGTCGGCGTCTTATCGCAGGCCTGAAGAATTTTTCTGGTCTGTGCCGCCACCTCTGCCTTTGGACCCAATTCAAGAAGTCTTCGGGCGAACGCACCGGCAGTTTGATAGTTCTTCATCTTAAAAAACAAATTCAATGCTGTTCTCAGAGTAAGGATTTGATGGATTGGCTGTAGTTTGCAATGAGTGAAATAGGCGGCCATTTCGCACGACCTCTTCTGCTGCTCCAAAGTGTCTTTTGGGAGACCCTTCCGCTCCAGTTCTAGCATAAGACCTAAAGTGTATTCGCGACAGATATCTAGCAGTTGTTGGGCTTCAGAGATGTCTTGTTTGGTGTCCGCCACTAAAAACAGAACATTCAACAGAAGTGACCGAAACTTGTCGACCGCTTCTTGGAATTTGCCGCCAGTTGTCAACTGATAACATGATTGCAATCTTTGAATCAGATCCGAGAGCTTACACCCGACTGCAGGCAAACCGCCTTTTGGTCCGCAGTCCCTCCAATTTCGTTGAGGGTAAGCATAAAGTGTGGGCAGGAAAGGCAAACCCTGATATGCAGTCCTCGATCGCGAATATATTGTTAGCATCAGTGACTTAAGTGGTTCAAAGTTGACGGCCCCCACCTTTCCAATGCATTTCGTATACAATTAGTATAAAATTAAGAGGAAGTAAAGGAATACCTGATCGTGAAGGAGACGACAGGCCGTCTCGAAAGAACCGGCCAACACGTGATCCACAGCCAGTTTCGAGTTATTAACCCAATGACGAGTTGGAGGAACGCCTTTTGTTGGCGGAACGAAATAGTTCTCATCCCCGGATACACCGGACGCTGCGGACGGCTCCAACTCAGGCAAATCCAACTCTTCGACGTCCCAACCGGCACCTTCCCCTCCTTCTCCATCTTCGTCGTCCACATCTTTATCGATAGCTTCGTTCTCATCGTCCAAATCAAGGTCTGCCTCATCACCCCATCCCTCGCCTTCCTCGTCGTCAACGATCATATCTGCGGCAGACGTTAATCCAGTCTTTCCTTTGATGGCAGCCATCGCTCCTTCGAAGAATCCTCGGGAAACAGTGAGAAGGGGCCAATTTTCTTCACACGGGGAGATAGGAGGCGGCGGTTGAAGCAAAACAGCGTTGGGGTCAGGAGTGGGCAACTGTTTCTCTGAACCAATGGTTTCCTTCAAAGCCTCGGCGTCGTCGTTAAGACCGTGAGTGGAAGCGCACAGATATGCCAGAGATGTCTGACCACAATTACGCAATATTTTGACCCTTTCGTGAACGTCACCCAAAAACAGCGCGATTTGGAACTGACCGGAAGTGTCTTTTCGTATTTCCGCGATTTTCATCATTTTCCTCAACTTTTCGAGATTTCCGGTAACGACATAAAGAAACGCCAATTTGTCGAAGTTCTTAGTCCTTTGATACGCCATTTCCACCACTTGATGGTTGCCCTGAAGAAGAGCGGCTTCTGCCAGTCGTTCCCAACAAGTCTTATCGTCGAGACTTCGGGCGGCCTCTAATGCTATTTCAATGTTACCGCACTCTAACGCCAAAGCAAAGCGTGTTTTCTGGTCTTTCACGAAATGAAGCGCCACTTCTGGGTATCCTTTCTTCTGAAGGTAAGCAATGATTGACTGACCGACGAGTTTGGCGTTTCTGACCATATTTAAGACCTCATCGTATTTGCGGTTAACTAACGCCAATTTGAAGCGATATTCTGTCGGATCAATTGTCATGACTTTAGGTTTGGCCTCTCTGTCCAAACAGTAGACCGAATTGTTTCGGATACGACTGATATAAATGGGAAGATCCAGAGTTCGGATGATTCCATAGTCGCCATTAGTCAACGCATATTTGATATGATTGGAAATGGTGTATATGAAGACACCCGAGTCATCCCACGCTCCGGACTTGACTTTTGTTGTCTCAGTTATAGAGCACAAGACATCCATTCGTCGGTTACATATTGTGATTTGATGTTTGCACAGAATGGCGACGTTAGTCATCTCAGTATTCCAAACAACAGACTTGACTTTCGGTGTCCTAACGGTTGCCAACGACCGGCCCTGTTGTACGTCAAAGAGTATGAGTCCGTCGATGTCTCTCAATAAGAGCATTCGAGTGCCCGCATAAAAGATCTCATCACAGGAGGGAGTCGTCAACTTTTTAGTCACTTCGTTCTTCAGATTCTTGACCACAACTGAGTGGGTTCGGTCTAATACCGCAAACCTATCCCTTGCGATCCAAACAGCAGTCAAACCGGAGGCGCGTTTAGATTCTGGAGCTTCCGGGTTATGTCCGTCACTGTCTTTGGGCACAACATATAAGTCATAAATACTATTATCCAAATTCGTTGTTCTGGTCGTTATGAGGACAGCATTAGCCGCGGGATTGTAATACATTGAATGAACAGGATTTCGACCCCTGTTTCGCAATTGCATTAAAGGGATGTCTTTGGCTGTCGTGAAGTCGAGTCTACGCAAGAAGTTCTCCTTAACGTAAAAGAGAAGATTGTTCTGAATGGCAAACGCAGGCCTTTCTCTCTCCAACTTAAACACAATCATTCCTCCGTCATGTCCGGCAGCGAACAGATTCTGAGTGGGGTGGGCCACCATAATCCAAAAGCGGTCATTCTCTCGTCGGAAAGTGTTAAGACACGTCCTTTTGGTCAAATCCCAAACACGAATACTCTTATCCTCTGAATTACTGAGAATAAGATCTTGTTTTGGGTGAAACACAACACACGAAACATTGTTGTAATGTCCGCGACATGTGTCCACTTCCCAGGCTTTCGAGTCATTCATTCGCCACAACTTAATGAGTCGGTCGTCAGCCCCCGAAACGATTAGAGGCATTGAGTGATGAAATACCGCCCAATTGACGCCCCGGTCGTGTCCTTCCAATACATGTTTTACAATAGCATCTGAAGACCCGAAAAGGTCGGTATGACTCGGATTTCTGAGGTGGTCGTCAAGACCTCCCGGACCGGGCGCCACATTCTTCTTCCTTAAACCAGAGATATCCCAAACTCTGACGGTTTGGTCCAAAGAGGCGGAAACCACCAAATCTTCGGTCGGATGGAAAAGAGCGCTCATCACATAATGGTTATGACCTGTGAGGACACAAATACAAGTCCTCGACTGCCAGTTCCAGATTCTTATGGTCTGATCATCAGAACAGCTGAGAATCCAGGGATACTCGGAATGGAAGCAAGTGGTCCGCACATAATCCAAATGACCCAATAGAGTGAATATACACCGACGGGTCTTATAGTTCCACACCTTTTAGACAAACATATTTGAGTCCAATAGGTTTTATCACTTAAAATATGAGCCAAACCTTAATCTTGTAGTCATCGCCACCGGAGACGAAGAGTGGCTGTTGGTTATGGAAGAAGACTCCTCTGACGGGTCCCTCGTGTTCATCAAATTTGTCGATAAGAGTACAGACTCTGTAATCCCATAATTGTATTAACCCGTTGTGAAGTGAGGCCAAAACCCAGGGCCTCTTCGGATGAAAGGCCACTCCTTTGACTCGAGCAGACTTTGTCTCGAATTTAGTCAACATTTGTGATGTTTGTTTTGATTCTTCAGATATCTCTTCCAATGTTTTCAACACTAAGAATATCATTAAATTAAAAATCAGTTAAATATGTTTTCATAAGTTTTTTAATTAAGTCTAAAAAACTGGGATTAAATCAATGACTAAATCAATGCAAACGTGGCTTAACTTCACTCAAGTTTTCTGTTTTTTATGTTTTGTATGCAAACCACTGAATGCTCTCAAATGCAGTCAAATGCCGGCAAAAACCCAACGAAAGCCCGGATTTGAAATCTGAGTGAACGGCAGGTCTGCCCTCAATCTTGACTTCACTTTTGCGGTACTGTTGTCAGTGTTTGCCTCCAATCGTTCGTATATTACGTTCAATAATATTGGAAAACATTCACTGATTTGTTGGAAAAATTTCTTCAATTATTTGACGTATAGTTTGGAGTGATTTCAAAGTTATGTCATTTAATGGGAGTTAAAGTGTTTACAAACATTAACCAAAATGAATGACATTTCCACAGCGAAGATGTCTTCGATCTCTTTTGATCCGCAAGACTTTGTCAAAGAGCTGACATCAAAGGCATCGGTGAGTATCGACGCTCTTATGATGGCCCGAAAGTCTGTCCAAAGTCTGGCCGACGAAACAAACTCTCAGCTGAAGAAAAATGTTTACAAAAATTACTCGCTTTTCATCGACACCGCAAAAGAGATATCATATCTGAAGAGCGAAATGTTTCAATTGAATCACTTGTTAACTGATCAGCAAAACCTAATGTCTTCTCTAATGGATGTTTCCATTGGTGGCCATCGACCGGGACTGACCGCCAGTGAGAAGAAGGAAGCGTTAGACAAAGTTAAAGAAAACAGAGAAAAGGTTATCCCTTCGGCCACTCATACGGTGTCCAAAGAATTAAGTGCTTTATTGGACAAAATCGAAGGCAGTGCTGGTATTCTGGACACAAGAACTCGCGCTTCTGTTCTGTTTTCTGGAGAATTAATGGAATTAGATATCAATGACTATAAAGCAATTCAACCGATTTTCGCTATTCTTCTAAACGACGGACTTATTGTCTCAACAATTCTTCCGCCAAACAGTTCCAGAAATCAAAGAAAATATAAATTTCAGTCGATCTATGATTTGGATAATATCGCTGTCGTTAACGTAAAGGACCCCAACTTTGAGACTGCGTTCAAAATTTTAATGTTTCCGACGACTAAAGTGTTTCGCGCGGACTCTAAACAAACCAAAAGTCAATGGTTAGACTCTTTTGAAACCGCGAAGAAACAGAGAAAGGCTTCTTTGACTCTTCAGAGAAGGGACTCACTTATGTATATCTCAAATATGAGTATAGACGGCACACAGGCCTCGAGTGGAGGCAAAACTCAAATGTCTCCAATCGATAGACCCTTTTCTTCTATACTAAATCCCTTCGAAGAGGCAGAACTTCTTGAAGAAGCGGATGAATCTGACACAGAATTAGTACCTCAATGGCTGACAGAACTTCCCGAAGATCTGGACGTTTGCATCGCTCAAAGGAATTTCGAAGACGCCGTTCAACTGGTCCTCAAAGTGAATGAACACTTCGCTGTTTATCCCAAATGTTGCGATAATATAATGCAAACCGATTTGAAATTAAGAATAGAGCACAGAATCAAAGAACTAATCGATGCCTTGACTAATGACTTGCAAATAGCACCCGACAGGTCTCTTCAAACGGGTCCGCGATCTTCGAGAAGAGCAGTTGGATTACTCTTGAAATTGGGAAAGTCTTCGTTGGCCACAAAGTTATTCCTCTACCAAAGAAGTGCTTTATTGAAGTTCTGTTTGAAACAGCAGAAGATCGAAGGGGCGACCCTTCAGTACATCAAACGCATGAGTTCTGTGTTCTTCAATAATGTCATCGAAACTACAAAAGAGTTTCAGAAAGCATTTGATCTTTCAGTGCAAACAAACGGCACATCACTAACGACTCCGCCATCATCTCTAATAAACGACAATCTAAGCCTCACCGGTGATAAGTTGTCTCCAACCCATCCCTCGAGTTCATTACCGATGTCATGTTTGGTGTCGTGGGCTCGCAATCAACTCAACCACTTTATCGGTCTATTCTCGCGACACGTTTTCACAACTCAAGTCTCGCCATCGGTTGCGGCCGAATGTGTGGCTATTATCCGATACCAGTCCACCAAAATGAAGGCTTCCATTGGAATGGATCTGACATTCTATTTGGATAAACATCTGAAGACAGACGTCGAGAGAATTATCACAGAAATCAAAGAAAAACTTTTGGAGGCCATTAAATTGAGAGCAGCTGAAGACAAATGGATTCCACAGAACTTTCAAAACAAGATTAAAATTTCAAAATTCTTGGAAGAAATGAAAGACAACGGAATTCAATCTATAGATAAATATGTTTACGAGGAGTGTCGGGTAGACCTGACTTCCAATTCAACGACTTTTGCCAAATCATATTTGAATGCAATGAAAGACTTATTAAAATTGTCGACTTCTTTGACCAAAAAACTAGTGATCGAAGCCCTGGTTATGACATTCAAAGCACAGATGAAACATATCGCCACTTCCCTGAAAAGCCCTCAATTCAAAGCCGAACAGAAATTCATTGAGAAAAACGCGACTTTTCTTTTAGAAGTAGTTCTCACTCATAGTCAACAATATTATTGCGAAAGAATTGGTACCAAAAAGTGTGAAGAATTGTCTCGAATGCAATCAGATTACGGCTATCTTAAGGGCACTATTGAACCAAAGCCCAGATCCCGAAGTAAAGCCTCTTCGCCCACAAAAACTGCTTATTCTTCGACTACTTATTTATAATCCTTTTTAGTTTTAAATTTAATATATTTTTGTTAAACAATATCCAAAAACATTGGTTTTAATCGAAGAAATGTATCACTCGTTTGAAATTAAAATCATTTTAGTTTTAAAATCAAATGAAAGAGACGTTCCCTAAATGTTTCAATTATTTGACTAAAAGTGGCAAAAAACTAAAAGAGGACTAAAAGGGGACTAAAAGGGGACTAAAAGAGCATGCTTATTGATTTGAAACCAGGGATAACCTATTTTAAAGCGGAAACAGTTGTAAGAGATATCGCGATTTCAACCTAACAGTGAAATAGAGTTTGTTGTGGTTTAGTTCTCAACTGTTTGACCAAATCTAAAATCTGTAGCCCATTATGAATATGACTAATAATCTCTCATTTTATCTGACGAGTAGTCCTTTCAAATAGTTTCAACTGAAACACTCAGAAATACCTTTTCAAATGTCTTTCAGTGTATTATACCGTGAAATAGGTGTAGAAAAGGCCTAATTTTGGTTTCAATTGAATTAATGATGACTGCAATGCACTGAATGTCTGTTTGCGTCTCTTTTTGTCAAATGAACTCAAAAACAGTCATTCAGTGAATTATTTCATTGATTTCATTGAATTCAATTCATTTAATTTCACTTCAAATCTAATTTGATTTGAATTTTGTCGAAATATAATCGTGTTTTTTGAACAATATATTAGACTATTATTTGAGTAATAATTGAATTCAAGCGATATTTCAAATGAATTTATAATATTAAGACAAAAATATTTAATACGTCTAACAGTTATTCACAAATTGAATGCAAAAACATATCTTTTTTAGTATTGCTTTTCATTCAATAGTTTAGTCTTGAGTTCAATCGATTCAATCATATCTGAAATCTTTGATTCAACACTAAATTCAGTTGAAAGTGAATCACAAGGGATGACAACGAAGAGTCCGTCGACACGTCAGTCGAAGACACCACTGAATCACTTGAAGTCGAAGAAGTGGTGTTTTCCTCCGTCACCACTGCGGCAGTCATCGGGTGGTTCTGGGAGTGGATTATTATCGCCTTCAAAGAGTCCGGAACCCAATTGTGCCATTTGTTTGGGCAAAATAGAAGACAAATCATTTACTGACCGATGCTTTCACTGCTTTTGTCGGTTATGTCTCTTCGAGTGGGCAAAAGTGAAGGCCGAGTGTCCCGTTTGTCGACAGGCCTTCGAGAAAATCATTTTCAATATCCGAGCGATGGATGACTACGACGAACAGGTCGTCCAAAACACTCACAGACATCGATTTGGTCCCTTCCACTCACACCCACCCTTTGTTCCTTACGGCACACCATTTGTTAATTTGGACGGAAATCCTCGGTTCCGATACCCAACAACTCTGACTCCAATGAGGCGCCGAATGATGGACTTCGAGAGAAGACTTCAGGTCTCAACTCATTTCTTAATTAACTAAATATTCAACTTTTGGCTAACTTTAGACACTTTTGAATCTGTGATCAGCTGATGAGGGGGTAAACCGTTTAGACTATTCCCCAAACATTTTCACCCATTTTGGTGGGGGTTACAAAACTTATAGGGGTTTTGGGGGACACCCATCGGGTTAGCCTTCAATTCAATTCAATTATTGAAAGATTGCTTTACCTAAGATTTGCCAAAAAGAGTAGCGCACCAGTGGTCGCCTTTTAGGGGTTGGGTCTCATCACTTATCCATGTTTAAAATATTGTGAAGAGCGTGAAGAGCAAGGTCAATTTGGTTAAAAACCTCTTAAAAATCTGTTTTTGAATGTTTTATATGAATTAATATATTGAATGTATGTTCAGATGCAGTTACATATGTCAGACTACGCCCATGGCCTCAATTTCCCACAATTTATGGACTTCTTAGACAACCGCCGTTCGAGAGAACATCGTTCGGCCCGAAGCGCGGCCATCACTAACGCCATTAATAATAATAATATTCTTCGCAACAGTTCTTCTAATTCTTCCGATTCACGAAACAATCGTTCGTCGACTCAAACCTCAGCTTTTAATGAAAGGCACAGATATAGAGGGGACGACCCCATGCTTTCGGGACATAGTTCTGAATGGAATCCAAGATTTTATGCCAACCACTTCGATATGGATATATTCCCGCCTCCTGTCGGCACTTCAGCTCATAGAAGATATATCTATGACTCTGACCTCTATGTGATGACAAACGGCGACGGAAATAATCAGAGGACACGAGAAGTGTCGGCCCGTTTCTTCTCGTCGAACCCCGCCTGCACTCATCGATTGATTCCATGGCTTAATCGGGAACTTAACTCGATTTTGGAAAACCCGAGCGAAACCGAAACTCTGATTCCAAGAATAATGAACGCACTCCTCATGTATGACATAACGAGTGTCGGATTCAAGAAAATCATAGCGCCGTTCACTTTGGCCAAAACCGATCACTTTATTCATGAGTTTTACAACTTTGCGCGCAGTCCTTACGATATGGATCAGTACACAAGACTATCTGTGTATGTCCCGCGACACAGAGCCGATGTCGTAGAGTCTGAACCATTACCCGCTCCCATCGGTTTTCAAATAGAACCCAATTCTCCGAACCGTTCGACTCCCGATTCGGTTTTGAGTTCGGGTTCGAGTATAGAGATACTGAACGAACCGATAGAATTCCAAACAGTGGTCACACCTAATGTCCGGCAAATCACAAATCTTTCTCCGACTTCGAGTTTAAGAGTCTATTCTATTGATGAATCAGAGAGTGACGACTCCACAGAAATTCGTCAATTAATTACTCCCTCCCCCGTCAACACCCCATCGATGCCGGGTTCCGAAAACGTTACAAATAATGACGTGTTCTCCACATCGACATCAAACCCGACTCCTCTCCCGCGCGGAGATTTACCGGATGTCAACTTTGGGAACATCGATATAATCGATGACTTCGATAATCCCAAACCGGGGACGAGTGGTATGTCCCGAATGCGGTCTTTGGCACAAACCAAGTGGTCAGACAGTGAAACCACAGACGTAGACGTCGGTCAGGAATTAGAGGCCGCCATCACTCGCTTTGAAAACAACGGAAAGACTGAAATCAAAAAAGAGAACATTGAGAGGCCGTCCCAACAAATTGATGGCAACGTTTCCGACACTTCCTGTTCTTCAGTACTGATCGTTGGATACGTTAAGCCATTGCATGAAAGAACTCCTGAATTCGTTGATTTAATTTCATCTGAAGACGAAAATGTGGAACAGAATGACGACAAAAGACATAATAAACACAAGAAATCTAAAAAAGAGAAGAAAGAGAAACACCGGAAGCGGTCGAGTGGCAGATCTCGCTCTCGATCTTCTGAAAGTCATTCCAAGCATAAGAGGAAATGTAAGCACAAGTGTAAGGGAAGGGATAAAGAGAAACATCGACACAATCACCACCACAGAGGACACAGACATTCGAAGCATCGCTCGTCCTCGAGTTCTTCGAGTAGTTCCAGTTATGACGAATTAAGACAATTGAACAGAACTTTTTTGAATGCAGAGGACAGTCATCAGAGCAAATACAGAAAACTGAGCGCAGATTCAAAGCACAGTCGATACGAACCGAATCCAAACTTGTGTTTCAATAGTCCCTCAGATAAACGAATAGTGGTTTCGACGTCTGCTTCAACTTCAAGGCCTTCCAGTTTAAGTTCAGTTGTAATTCGAAAGGAGGCGCCCAATAACCAGTCCTTCAAATTTAGACCTTATCTTATTTATAGTGATTCCGATTAATAATTCTGTTCTCGATTTCATATTTCCAATCAATAAATAATTATTATATATATATATTTCAATTGAATTCTCTGAATAAAAATTTGAAGTTTCTTCTAGTTTGTGTTTTTCCTCAATTTTAAAGCAGAGAAGAACTTCATATCTGAGGCCTGTCCTCAACACTCGATTTTATCAAATATTGGTTCACTTATTATATTCGTTACTAAATTACAAAAACATTTCATTAATTCGAAATCAAATTACAATCAAAAACAAACTCATTTTAAATCATTTATTAATTATTTGAAAGGAATTTGTATTAAATTCTTTGTTCATTTGAGATGAGATGGAGTGGAAGTACTGATCTCCAGCCCCTCCTAAAAGTTTTCATTTTAAAGTAGTTGTAAAATAATTCGAAATTCCAAACGAATTCTTTAAATTAATGAGCGATAGTTAGGAAGTGAGAAAGTGAGCATGCTACTCTCCAACAAACAAATGGTCTGAAAGAACAAAAGAGATAAAATCTTTTGTTTGTTTATCAAATGTCATTTTAGATGTCGTATTTAATCTTGATTAATTTGGCACAAAATTATGTTCCAATGTTTTTAATAGCGATACTCTCATTCCTTTGTGAGGAATGGGGGGAATACCCATAGATCGCTATTTATATTCATCATATCTGTTGGCGTTTGGGTTTAATAACTTTGCGTTTAATAAAGTTCTGGCGATAGAACAACAACACTACCGAACACTACCGACACTTCCCAACAGCAGTGAGAGGACAGACAAACACTGCAAATGACGGCTCAAACCATTTAATAGAAGATCAACAGCACATCCATAGCACAGCCAATAAAAATACTTTTCTTTTGGCTTCAATTCTGGGATTTTCATTATTCACTATATTTTCTGTATATCACTCATAAAAAAAAGTTTACGCAATGAGTAGAATAGCGCTAATATTTGATATATATTTGTCATATCAGAGTATTGTTGGTCTGTTGTCAGCCAACACTTTGCCAACCATTCGCTTATTCTCTCCCAAAATATTGTTTTCGAAGCCTATTCTCCACTGAGTCTCTAAAATCAACGAACGATCAAATGATGAGAATTCCGATCGTTTTATTAGCCGTCTATATCCCTGTTTAGCCCTCTCTCAAGCTTTCAATTCCCCCTCAATTTAAGAGAGCGTTATTGAAAAATTCCTGTTCGGCTCGGGTGGTAGGCGTTCGCATAAACGCCAATATCTGTCGCGCTTACAAACATTCTTCACTTCATTAGAAAATATTTTTTTATTATTAGTTCCCTTTATTTTATAATCAAACGGAAAAAATGCAAAAATTTCTGATCGCTTTCATCACTCAATTATAATTCAATTGATTGTCGTTATTGGAGTTGAGTCACCGAAGGCTGTCCTCAACCAGTTTTATGAATGAGTTATTCTCAGAGAACTTTCTGTGCGTTCAATACTACGGATTAAACTGCGAACAAATTATATACTTTTTGCTGACAATAATTATCTCTAAGATGTGGTCGACATCATTGTGAAGACATAAGCCATCAGTCATTGTTAAAGATGTCAAATGAGTGGAACTGTGGGACAAATCTCCGGCAAATTTGTCAACTCTATTAGTGATGTCTTAAGTAGTGGACAGGAGAGACATACACCGCTCCCATTTGAGTCCCATTTGAGTCTTAATAAGTTTATGGAAAGCCTCTCCAATACAATAAATACTTAACAATGATATTATGTTAGCGGCCTTTGAGTTGCCTCTGAGTCCCCAAAAACTTTATGAACTCCGGTATCGTTGAGGGTCTGAGCGTTGATTCCCAGTCTTCTTCCGACTATATTTGGCTCTGGTATTGATTGGGACGACTATATACCCAGTATTTAGTATATTAAACATGAAAGTAAAGCCGCTCACAGTAGCAGTTGTGAGGTCTTTAGCTATTGATTGTATTGATGTATAGTTTGAATTATTTGCCATTATTTGGTGCCAACCATTTATTAGGCGTTTAGACCCAATATTCTCTGCCTATTCTGTCCCTAAGCTACCAGTGCTGGCCTAACAGTGCCTCACTGTTCACATTTAAAGTGTTGGGTATTTTCAAGCGAATGGGCGCTCAGCTCAGAACAGAATTATCGGCAATGAATTGATGAGAATAACATTGGATCGTTTGTGGACATAGATTTTCATATAATAAGACTATTATAATAGAGTACAGTCTAATCACTTTTCACTTCACCGCTAATACATTCAATCAAATAAATATTTTCAAAGTCTATATCGAATTCAAATATTTATTCCAACGTTTAATCTCAATAATCGAGGCATTTGACAATTTATTCAACTAATGAACTTCTCAAACAAATGTCTTATTTTGGAGATTCTGTGCCAACCCTTTGTCGGCAAACCATTGACTGTTGTGATGGTAATAATTGGCATTTGTTTTCCTCATTCATACAAATATTCAATTGTAGTCTAAAGAAATGTTTGCCTAAAAAGACACAAATAGAGTGCAGACTGTGTTGTGTTCATAGGTTTGGTTTACATGTTTTCGATATCTATATTCTCGTTCTTTAGTATAATAATAATAAAAATAAATATTGAATACAAATTCGCCCCAAAGTTCCAAACAATTTATACAGGAATAGAGAGAGAAAAGGTAATACCATATTATTATATGTAAGGGATCTGTCAGTGGCCAGCGCTCTATCAGCGCTCCCCCATTCTCGCTCTCTCTCCCTCTCCTAATGCATTCAAATATAGTCGACAAAAGTTTTAGTTTATATTCATTGTGAAGATCGTCGACAACAATATTATTTAGATTTGCCTTAACTTCAACTTTAGTGGGATATCCACATATTGTTAGACCTCCTTATCAGAGGACGGCTGACCTTAAATACTAATATAGTTTTTAGAGCTTTTTATTTATACATAACACAAATAAAACATTTTTTCGTCATTTGAATGAAACGATTTGGAATTTAAATGAAACTCCTATTCAAATGTTTAGAATAGAGCGCCGGTATTAATACCTGCCATCGCACACAGTTTACAAAACTATAGGTTCACTTACACATAGTATCCAAGGCTTGACTTGTCTTTACCACAAATTCTGATCTTTATTTTGGGACAAAAAATTATTTAAGAAGAGAACGACTAAAAGCACGACATATAGTAAGACATAATACATAAGACTTACTCCTAATTCATTGCAATTATGAATAGACTCGCATTCCGTCAGACTTTGTTTTCTGCCTCTCATTTAATATACGATAACTTTTTAACTGGATCCAGTGCAAGACCATTAATTAGAATTATTAATCTTGCAATCGGTCCTACAATGATGTTTGGCAAAAGTTTTCTCCCCAAATTAATCTAGTTCACTTGATTTAATCTGAAAAAATATTTTTATAAACCCATAAAATTTTATTTGTTTTATAAAATAATAGACAATAAAAGTACACAAATTTTAGTGTATTATAAATATTGAATTATTTTTTGTCATTTATATAAATGTTAAGCAACGATAACAATGACATCAATGAAGTGATGGCTGTTATCACAGATTAACTCTCAGTTCTCTCATTTCATTAGTTAAGTCACAAAATTTGATTTTCATTAGCAAAATATCGAATATTTTGAGCCAAGATTACCACTTCCAGAGATAATAATAATTATTCAATTTCACTACTGTTGGCATACATGAGCTCATCGGTGTTTGACTCTAGGTCAACTTATTGCATTCGACTATTAAGCTGAGAGTGAGGTACTTATGCGACAAATACCTGAATGGCTAACAATTGTGAGAAATAATGTAAGAAAATGCAATATTTAGTCATAAAAGCATTTAAGGGAATATTTTATCTAATATTTGAGTCAAATGTTTGTTTTAGACAAAAGTGAGAAAATGACGCAAACAATAGTGACTGGGATTATGAGAAACCGGCACTACTTTTGATAGATTTTTCAGATTAGTCCACAACTTATTAATACGATTGCCGTTAAAAAGTTTATCTCCAGGAATGAGAATATGATATTTGACTGTTTTTATTGGACTATCCTCGACATGGATTTATGGACTTAGTGTTATGCCTATCACTTATTTGTAATGATAACAACTTTGTGAAAGATTTTTTGCTTTTAACAAACAATATTTGATAAGTTATTATAGCGGAAAATAAACCTCTGCTTCCATTGTTTCCATAAATTTGATTCAATTCACAACTTTTCTCTCATATATTCATAATATGACTTAAAACTAATAACTTATAACACAAAATATTGACTCAATTTTATTACTATATTATTATTACTGTTGTAATCGCGAA
>JAQGBD010001220.1:0-17957 GCA_034698165.1 Punctoribates punctum | reverse complement strand
TCTCTCTCTCTCTCTCTCTCTCTCTCTCTCTCTCTCTCTCTCTCTCTCTCTCTCTCTCCTCAACCCTCTCTCCACTCCAATTAGTTTTTGAATTTAACGACATTTGTCTCCAATTTCTCTGAAGCCGCAGTTACTGTAGTTTTTTGATGTTTTTCAAAAGTAATTTAAAGGTTTAGAATTGCTTTGAGAAGTGATTCATCTGTTTTTTGACTCAAATATTTGTCAATTAATTGGTTTTGCATTTTTGCAAATTAAAAACATTTCTAATTACACCAAATTATTTGGTTTTTTATTCGATTTTTATTCGAATACTTAAAATAGGATATGCAGGCCGTTTATCAAATGATCAAGCAAATAATCAATGAATAAATTAATTTATAAACAATTAGATAACTTGCGATTTATCTAGCATAATTAGCAGATTCATTGCAGATTGAATTCATAAAGTAATCATATCTGTGAAAAACAAACAAAAATGACCAAACGACCTTGCATATCTCAAACTAGTAAGTTAATTAATTTTTAATGATGGTTAAAGTCACTTATTAAGTGAAAATAAAAGTACAAGAATAATTTTCCTCAATAGTATTCAAGAAAATTGTAAATCAGAGGAAAGAGACCAAGTTTATTCATCTGTAAATAAAGTGAGTTCACTAAAATAAATAGAGTAGACTATGCCTTGTTTTCATCAAAGTATAAACAAACAAGATAATATTTTATTGAGATTTTATAATAGACAACGTGTTTATAAACTTGGAATACTTGGAATATTCCTTTCCATGTGTTCTCACGATATGAATAATCAAAACCAGTCTAAAATATTTGTCAAAATCACGCAGTTATCCTGGTGATAATGGTGATAATCGTAATAATCATCCATTAGTGTATCCAATTTTAGACTTGTTTACTAATCTTTTTCGTAAAAATATCCTCAATAGAAAACGTTAGAAAAAACAAGGATATTCTAAATAAGGTTAAACTCAACAATAAAATGAACCACTTACCAGTTATCTTGTTCGTTTATAAGATTTCTGACTTTCTAACACTTGAATTAAACCCCTTGGAAACTACTTTAAATATAATTTGAATGAAATCAATAAATATTTTGATTCTATTTATCGTCTAATCTATAAATTCTGTTATTTTTGTTTTGATTATTTAGTAAATCATTTGAACTCTATTTTTATGGTTCGGAAAAACATTTTAATCTTATATTAATTTGAGAATAAATGCAATAAAATCTCAAAGTTATTACTTTATGTGATATTTTCCTAGATCCAATTTACTTGAGTCGAAATATTAATATATTTTTTGTTGATTTGATGTTTTATTCAATGTTTTCTCAGATTTGTCCTTCATTTCCTGAACATGATCAGGGTAGAATACAAGCTATGACTTCGTTTAATGATGTGAACCATCGTTATGGGAGTCTAACAAAGTTTGCCATTTATTTAATAATCATGAGCTCAAGTGTTTGTGTGAATGGCACCCTCTGGCCATCCCTGACTCCATAATGGTTAGCATCTCTTCTTCAATATCTTATTCATGATATTTATAATGAATAAAATAATCTTCAGATCAGATAAATATTAAAAGTTATAAAAACTATTTATTTTATTTAAGTTTTTTAAATAAGTCTTAATTTGTTATTTTCGGCGAATATTTTCTCAGATCTTATTTGACATTTCAGTTAACATAAGAAAAAAGGCTAATATTTAAATACTTTAGTTAACCGGATATTAATGTATTTTCACCGAAACAACAATTTTTGAAAATTAATTCGAGAAAAAGATTTGAAATTTGTATCTAATTTGAATCGATTTGCGAGAAAAAGAGCAAAAACTTATTTATGGATCGAAAGGCAATTTCCTCCGCAATCGATATCTATTTTATGTCTCCATTAAGTAGTTTAATGTCTCATAAAATTCAATCATTTTTCTGATAAGACATTCAAATATTTGCTTAATTTTCGTATAACTTATCTATCTTTGAGACAACCCCACCATCCGTGGCTTAAATGGATAAAACATGTTCTAACTTGCAATTTGCCAATTTAATTTGAGCTTGAATAAAAGTATTAACGTAATTATAAATTTTAAGGGTATAAGAATTAGAATCTATCAAATTTTGTATCGATTAATTTCACTCGAATGCTATTTTTGATAATTTTGACGCCAAATAGCATTATTAATTATGAAAAAGAAAGTGAGTTCTTTAAAGTTGAAAGAATTTGCTTGGTTATAATGGTTATAATGGTTAAAGGCTCAAATTGCACAGAATATCAACAGATTAAATGTAATGTAAAATGACACCGAGCAATTATATTAAATAAATTTGTCGACATCTATGTTTTCTTATCTTTAGACTGGTGGTGATGTGGAGACCTTGCACATTTCTCAGTTAATGAATATTCAATTCGTATGAATCTATTGCTGACTCAATAAATCAATTGATGAGGTCTTCCACGAAATGAAAGTTTAATCAAAATATTTTACTTAGAATCACAAGATATCGAAATTCAAGGATATTCTCAAAATATGATGAAAAACGAATTTAATATTTCAATACACGAATCGAAAAGAAAGGATCAAAATTCTAATTAACTAGGTCTTTGGCTTTTGAATGGGTGAAATAAATCTTAGTTTTGTTCGATTTAATCTAATCGATGCCATAAAATAGCACATTATGACCATAACAATTGACTTTTATTGATTTCTTAGAATAGTTTAGGTTATTATAAACAGGATATTGGTTTAAAATCAGAATTAACAAGCTCTTTGATCGATAACCATTATTTTGTGAGAGATTAATTTAATAGTTTATACGCCTTTCTAATGTATCATGGTGAAAAAATAAGTTTCCTGTGAGAAGGTTTTCCACATTTATCATTTTCCGCAACATTAAAACTGCTTTAATTAGATTATATTCCTAACAATAATTAAGACAGGGTCATTTTTATACCATTTTGTAAGATTGACCAAATAGTAATCTTGGTTAAAATAAAGTTTTCTAAATAAAATTTCATTTGATTGGTTCAAAATGAAATGCAATTAAATGAGAAATTGGAGTAAAACCTATTAAAACAAAAGTCAAGAAAAACAAATAAATTTCAATATTTTTATTTTTACTCATTTTTTCATAGAATAGATGTTATGGAAAGCCATTCAAGTATTTGAGACAATAAGCAAAAGCACGCGATTTGACACTTAATAAATTGTATCACTATTTTCAATGTTTTCACGCAATCCAATGGATTTGTGGTTTCTTTTGCTTTTGTTTTTCGTTACCTTTTAATCATTTGTTATAATTGAATACAAAAAAATTCAATTTGTTTTATACACGAGATTTCATAACAAGATTTTCAAAGAGTGGCGCACAGGTTGTGGTCAACCCTTTTTCATAAAGAAGTCAAGTTTTTAAAACTTTGCAATCAATAAGGAGTTTGTTTGAAACAAATCTCTCTCTCTCTCTCTCTCTCTCTCTCTCTCTCTCTCTCGAAACGAAACGAAAGAATAGATATTCTCTAAAGTACTGAATGAAAAGTTGAATGAATTCTAAAGAAATATTCAGAAGAAAAACAAAACGAAATATAATTTCTGTTATGTTATATCCAAGAAATATATATCCGAAAGGGGTTTCGCTTTAGAGAAACGAACAAAAAAATAAATAAATAAACTATTTATTCGGTTCATATCTTTGAGTAATGAAAAACAGTAATAGCCTTAACCAACCGACTTGTGTGGCCCTAAATCCCGATCCTCTTTCAAATGTTCAAATATATGCTGATATCTGAGAAAATTAAATGAAACAAAGCTATAGTTTTTAATAAAATCTTTTAACTTATTGTTTCTTATTTTCAAAATTTGAATTCCTTCTGAATATTAAAAATATTTATTCATTTTATTTTGTTATCTTGCAAACAATAAATTTATTCAAGAGCTAAATATTTCTTTACTTTATAGAATCTGCAGGATAAGGTTTAATCGGAAAGTATATAATTTTCAAACTGAGTAGGGCTTTAAAAACTAAATAGATGAATTTAAAAATTTCTTAGTAAACAATTGAAGAGAATTTCAATCTAGTACATTAAAAGATTATTTGAATAGAATTTCAATCGAAGAACTTTGATAATAGACTTGAACATTTTAGTTTAAGGTTTCTTTTTATAATTTAGTCTTAAAATTACTGTTATTCAGAGCACAGAATAAGAATCGATTCCTTATTTTATAGGAAAGTTGTCTTTGAATTAATGATTTTGAATAAAGTTTTGAATTTAAATTTTGAGATTTTCTTTTATGAAGAAACAATTTTTCATCAAATTTATTCATTGAGATATAACACACAACATATAACAGGGTTGAAAACTGAGTGGAAAATCTGAGACAGGTCTGTCCGCCCAATCGATAAATCTCAATATAACTCGATATATAACTCGATATATAACTCGTTGTGTAAATTAATAAATTAAACACATTTTTCATATTAAAAAACTTCATTTCTTGCGATAGTTTTAAGAAAATTAATTGAAATCAATTGAAAAACATGTGTCGAAAAGCAAATAAAATTTACGCAAAAAAAGAATTTTACCAAAAGAGAGATGACATGAAAAAGGGTTAAATCCAGAGGTGGTCAGGAAAGATGACACTGGTGAATTGGGCGAAAAGGTTTAATCCTTATGGCATCACTCTAGGTTCGAAGGCCTAATCCATTTGGGCCTATCCCTTGGCCATCTCTGGTTAACTCATAAAAGAGTAAAACAAATAAAATATCGAATAAAAATATTTATGAGTTGTTTTTTCAATGATCACAAACAAAATTAAATGATGGTATCGATGAAAATCTGGTAACTTTTTGTTTGGAAAATAAATTTTTATTCATTCGTAACAAACGCTGAGAAAGACTGGAATCGAATCAAACATTTGGTCATAAAATATAAAAACCAATTGAAACATAAATACGTTTTTTGGCACTTCTTATGTAATTATGTGATTAGACTCTATTCTGTTTGAAGTCCTGTTTGAAGACGAGTTCTTGGTCATTCTCAACTATGTTCCTTGATTAGTTTTAAATCGAATCTCAGTTTTTATTTACAGAATAAATGGACGAAACTTTTGATATTCAGATTAATTACTTTTGAAACAAATTAATAAAACATTTAAATCATTATCTCTTTGGGAAAAATTATTTTAATTACAATAATTTTTGAAAATTTTTCATTAAAAACGGTTAATATTTATGTTGAATAGAAGCTAATGACCCAGGAATCAAAGATTTGAATTATTTTCTTTCTCTAAATTCTAATCTAAATTCATTAGTAAATTGATTATTGAATTCATAAGAATTTATGGAAAATTTTATTTTTAATAATTAGCTAATGATCTAGAGCCTTTTAGAAACCTTTAACTTGTTAATTGAGCGCAACATTAACTTTAATCTCAATTTAAAAGATTTTTAATTAATGGCAGTTATTCTCAACAAAAATCTAACGAATTTCCCAATTAATCAAAATTAAGCAAAAGTTATATTTCATTAACTCTTTTCCTAATTATTTGAATGAAATTCTTTGGATTTTTAGTTTCACTTCATTTTTAGTTATTCTTTAGTTTGAAATTAAATTCATTTTATATTTTATTCGTCTGTTTTTTGATTTAATTTGAGATAAAAGAGAGAAATGTTTTCTTAAATATTGTAATCAATCATTAGATTTGAAATAAAATACATTTTTCGTAATAAAAGTCCCAAAATTTTTTTCATATCATTTTTTGTCCGATCATTTTGTAATTAATTGAAAAATAGAATTTTTATCAAGTATTCAATATTTTCATAATAATTGTCTTTTTCTTTATTTCTATTGTTAACGACTTAAACGTTTTCAACCATTAATATAATAATATTATTATTATTGGATTTAAAGACGTTTTGGAAAAAATTAATTCAATTATTAGTCTGAGAAATGTCAAAATCAATATAACTGATTAGAAATACCGTTTTACCACTCGTTTATATCATTCAAATTAATACTGAATTTCAAAATTTTCCACACATATGATTATATAATTTTTGTGCTAGAACAATCCACCCCCACTTAGTCAATATATGCCCTTCAACATTCTAAAATCTATGAAGATAAGTGGTTGCTAAGGGTAGTCTAGCTAAGTATGTCAGCTAATAAACAAATCGTTCGATTTCTGAAAAAATTGTCACAAAAATGTTGGGTATGGTATAAATGAGCTTGCAAAAGAAACTTTAAATGAAACCATCTTCTCTTCGTTGTACTTATTTTTCAAATTAACAGCAATAGGATATATAATACGGTATTTGGTATGAAATAAATCCTCGAATTTTTAGTTTTAAAGAGATTTTTATTTCAAATTTATTATCCATTAATTGTAATTAAATTTTATTTTTCTGTTTTAAACAGTGATCGCCAAGGTACCCGACCTCAGGGGAGGGGGTACCTCCGAGAAATTTTTCAGAGGAGGGTCCGATCTGACCAAAAATAGGGGGTTTGGCTATACCCCTCTTGACTATCGCTGGTTTTAAAGTACATTTTCTTTTGTTTATTGAATCTTAGAATTTAAGTAATGAATATATAATCAGTGATCACATGTTTTTCTAATCACAAGAATTTGTTTTTTCATCAATAAAAGGATTATTGAATATTGGGAGCAAAGCATTCATTTTTCAAAAGGAAATGGCCTTGCTAGTTAAACTTTTTTGAAATAAACATGTATGTTTACTTGTTTCAAACGTTAAGTATATTTAGAATGGAAAAATTCATGACTGAGGGGAATTTCAAACTGGATAATTTATATTCAAAACGTAAACAATTTACTGTTGATGTATAGAGAAGTTATCCAGGTGGCAAATGTACTTTCATATTAATAATTTCAAACTTTCCTTATTTTCTAATTTGGAAAAATTATGCTCATTAAGAATGGAAATTAGCTTACTCAAATACTCAAATAAGCAATTCATGAATGTTTAAATCAAATTCTGTTGAGATAATGATCAGGCTAAATTTTCAACAACTTATTCAAATTACTGCAGTCTTAGACTTGGGTTCAGTTAATCGATGAGAAGATAGAGTCAATCAAACAATTATTATCTAATTTTATATAATATTATATGTAATTAAAACTTCTTTTTCATAGATTTGAAAAACACTGTAATTGTTATTAAGTCGAGAATTGTGTTATCATTAAAATAAATCTCAATATTAGAGACACTGTTCGCAGCACTCAATTGAAAACTAAAAACAAAAACAAAATTACAAAACATTATTCAATAGAATAGAATTTCAAATTATATTCTGTACGAAGCCAGTGATGTGCAGCTTCTCTTTGGACGTCACCAAGGCACTTATTATCCCAATCTATGAATAAATTAAGCTTGTTTTGTTTTTGTTTTATGAAATTCTTGCAACATTTTAAATATATGAACGATACAAATGTCTGCTCATCTCTGACTGACTTATATAACCGGGAGATTTGTTTTTGTTTTTTCCCGGATTATTCATTTGAAAAATGGTTTTGTTTTTGAATTTATGCTCAAATTTTTAATGGAATTAATTTGATCTGTCATTAAAGGACCGGTAATAGAGGGCCGACACGCAAAACGAAGGCTACAAAAGTATCGTTTAAAAAGTTTTAATATGTTTTTAATGACAATTGTTTGTTATAAACGATATTTGAGTTAAACTAATATTGATTTAAGAAATGTTTAAAATTAATTAATGTCTTTTAAATAGCTTTTTATAGACAATTGATTTTCGCAATCATTTGTTGTCTTTTTACTGTTTTACCAGGTTTTCAAAGAGACTGCTTGTTAAGTTTAATTAGATTGTGAACTAGCAACAATTATAGTTAATATATGTAGATTTAATTTTATCGTGTTTAAGGCCAGTAAATGAACACGATAGTTTAATGATGTGAGAATAGTTCCTTGGTACTTAAAGTCTAAAATGTCATCTTATTGGCACTCAATATACTCCCTGTCCAAGTATAACATTGTATTTAGTTTAGCATGAGCAAATCCTCTGAACTCAGTGAACTCATTTGAGCAAGAATGTCTATTTTCACCAGACTCATTAATTTATAGATTCTTTAGTCACTTCTTATAGAGATTGGGCATGTTCATTTTGGTGATTTTTATTCATTTACTCATTGAAAATTATGACCTGAAAAAAAACTAACCGGCGTTGAATTAAAGACCTTGCACACTCCAATGATAATTACGAAACTTCCAAAGGGCTATTGGATTAAATGAAAAATGTAGTGATAAATGATTCCGGAATCTCACGAAGCAATTTAAAAATTACCAGAGAAGAAAAATTTAGTAAACTTTGATTAATTATCCTTTCGGTAAAAAAAGATGAAAAAATGTATTTTTTTCTTTTCATTCAATTTTGTATATATTTTTCATATTTAGGAGTTTAGACGGTTATTAAGTACAGTCAAACTCTGGTTATCAAGCACATTATTAAGCAGATTATCACAAATTCATCGATTAATTCAAAGGCATAGAAAATGCCAACTTTTATTATCTCGAGTTTGAAAATGATTAGCTTGCTCATTTATTGTAAAAATTATATAATGCTAGAAATTTTAGTGATTTTTAGTAAAATTTGTTTCAGGACTGTATTTGTCGCCAATTTATTCATATATTTTCATAGAATTTATAAAACATATGAAACATATAACACGACTACACGAGTGGTAATAGTTTTAGTGTTTCGCTGATGTCTTCTGTTATCCTATTATTGAATGTCTTTTCCCACAAAATATCAAAGAAAAATTTCAGCTTAAAGTTATGAAAAATAATCTATTAACTTTTGAAGAAAAGGTTGAGGTTATCTACACCTTTCCCTCCTATCCCTCCAGAACTGATTTAATTTAATTCAAAAAAGGTTTTCGCAATATTTTTCCCTTAAATATCTCATTGAATATTAATTCTGCGAATAATTTTATTTTTTGATAAAACCACCAAGTTTTAAATATAAGTAGGCTTTTTCACATGAAACAAGTGTTTCCTTGCTACTTTTCTTTGTTAGTGTTATCGAACTTGTTAAAAATTGAACAGAAATTAATCATTTGAAATAACTTGATTATTATTAAGTTATTTATAACTCATCTGATTTGATCTTGGTTATTCAAGCTAAACAAAACTGATAAATCAGGTTATATTGATTTTTAGTAATCTACCAAGCGTATGCTCTGTCATTTAATGCTGGCTTATGGCTGACCTTTCGATTAGAATTCATTATTTCAGTTGAATTACAATTAAGTGAAAAATATTATTAATTGAATAAAATAAAAACATTTAAGTATTTAATGGAATTAAACTTTTGATTGAATTACAAAATAATCTGCAAATCCTTGAATATAATCAGAAATTTTTGAATTTTTCAGAGGAGGAAAACACAGCCTTTTTTGTGAAATCAAATACTTATAAGATTTTGTTTTTGTTTTAACTTTTCTTATAAGATATGATTTATTTGTTTTCGATTCAAAAAAAAATTTGTTCACAAAAATTACATTCAATTTATCAAACATTTAATTATTGGTATCAAATGTATAACAGAAGGCTTTAGAATAATATATATCTGGATAATAGTCTTGTGTTTAATTGAAATATGAGCTCAATTGTGTTCAAAAGTATTAAGACTATAATTAATAATCTCATTAATTAACTAATAGATTGAAAAATTTCTGTTCAATGAAACTATTCGTGACGTAAGACTGATTTTCCAGTATAATTAATAACAAGATCAAAAAATAAGAGTTTAATGAATAAGTTAAAATAATTTTTCTATGTTTGTATTGAAAATTATAGGTTTTTTGGGATATGTTTTGATTTATTTATTACTGAAAATAATGAAAACAACAAAATTTTATTGCCTTAAACCGTTTTAATAATAAATTAAATAATAAAATATAAAAAATTAAATTTTAATTTTCATTAAATAAATAGTTTTTACTCCGTTTCTGAGGGTTTTCTTCTTATAATTGAAATTTTAAAAAATCAATTAAACGTTAATTTATTATAAAAGTGCGAAATTTTTCAATCAATGTTCTCATATTTAGGTTAAGTTCCGATCATTATTTAATTGGACATTAAAGGCAGATAATAGCATGCTCATTTATGCTAATTTAAATAACTGCTGCCCACAACTACCACTACTCCCGTCAATGTTTAGCCATATTTGTGTCGATCAATGAAATTGATATTACATTTGTTTTGCGAACGTTTTCCAGAAAACAAATTCAATAATTTATTAGTGAATGAGAAGAGAGTAAAAAGAAGAGCCAAAAAATAAGTCTTAATTTGAAAATAATTATTTCACGGATTAAGTTAATTAATTGCTGGATAAATTAACTAGATTAGTTTGATTCCCACTTCAAAATGTGCAAGGGTCCAACTAGAAAATGATGGTCTCTGAATTTTGATAAAGGTAGGGGTCAAATGACCATTTTTCAATTTTTTCTGTGACTTTAAGGGTTGCAGAAATCCGCGACTCAGGGTAGGGTCGAATTCGTTGATCCCTTGCACATATCTTGTTATAATGTGGTTTATATTTTTCTTTCAATTCATTGAATACTGAAGAGAGGTTACCATGATAAATATTTAAATGTATTTAAATGAAGCTCAACTCTAATCAATAACTGATATAATGATTGGAAGAGGAGAGGAAACACACAATTATCGAATGGAAAAATCTGAGGTCAGAGACCCATTCCTCGCCCGTTCCATCACTCCATTAAATATCTGTTCAATATTTGATCCTGATGGATCCTAATAAAGTAGAAACTATCAGAAACTATTAAGATTAAACAGAAATGAGAAGAAATTCCAATACTATAAAATGTATAAAACCAAATATATCTTGGAGTTTGATTCTGCAAGGTGATAAACCATTATTAAGTAGTAAAATTACTAAATGGGCCTAAATTGAGGCAAATATCTACTGAATAATCACATTTTATGCATAAAATGGGAAATTCTGATGAAATCTTTCAATTATTAACATTACTATAATTTAATGAATAAAACATTTGGTTTTTATTGCAATGAATTTGGGTTTTGGAGAAAAAATTTACTTACATTTGAATCGAAGCGAAAAAATAGAGTCAAATAAGTGATAAGATATCTATCAATGAATTCTTTAGCGATAACTCGTGTAATGAATATTTGTTTTTTCTGTGAAATTCCTGACTATAAGACAGGTCTTTGGAATTTATTCTCAGCGAGAAATCGAGAGTCGATTGGAGTTAATGTATGTCTGAGTGATTGAAATAATTTCATTTGAAAACTTCATATCTAATGACTGAATAAATAAAATATAAATTCGCTGAAAGTTCTGAATATTATTATTAGATAAGAGGATTTATTAGAGGATGTGCTTAAGTCACGTCATGTGCTTGGTTGAATTTGATCAATTATCAAACGTTTCGCAATTGTTTGTACATATATGCAAGATATCATCAACCGGTTGACATATCGTATGATTGGTGGCTATATTTTGATAATATTTTGAGAGTCAGCAAGGTTTTCCAACACTTCAGACCAACTCCTCACAATATTTTATTGACTTTCTAAAATTTTCCATAGAATATGTGCAAGGAAGTTTCGTACTTAAAAAGAAAACTGGCCGACAGTTAAGAATATAGAGGTGTGTGGTGGTGGCCTAGCGGTTGCCTAGTGGGGCAAGGTATATTTTTCAAGTTTGATATGAATTATATTAGAGGTTAGAATAGGGTATAGAAGACAAATGGAGTATTCAATTAATCATTATTTTTATCAGAGTTTCCAAATCGAGATTCTGATTCGTACATCCAATTAGCCTTGACTTTGAATTGATAACCACACCTGGTGGTCCCATATATAAGCACATGTACGCGCATATAAGAAACCTGCACAATGTTTTTTGTGGACACAGAGCTACCCAACAGAAAAACTAAGATTTCGTTTCGGAGAATCTTTTTGTTTGTTTTTTTGATGAAAAATCAATTTTATCTGTCGTGCCTGTGCTTAGAGCACCGGTCTATGGATTGCGTGAGAGGCCGAGTGCCTACTCGATAGCACAGGTAGGATAGGGTTGGATACAAGTGGGCACCAAATTAAGATCAATGTATTCACAAATCAGATGATATGAAAAGAGAAAACATAAACAAAACAAAAACTCTCTTTTCCTCCAAAAGAGAAGAAGAAAAATAAGAATTGAATTGATTTTCAATTGGTTTGAATCCAAAAGAAATTTATATATAAAACACATTATTTATTATAAGGACTATAAAAATGATTTATAGATTTATATTTCGAATATTAATCGAATATATCCAGCAATTGAACTCTCGATATGAACCCTTGCCTTTCATTGCCTTACATTGCCTTGAACAGTTTCGTTTCTACAAATATTTCTCGTGTAAGAAATTATTAATAATAGAAGAAAGTAAAAGAAGAAAATCTCAGTTTTTTCACACAAAACATAATATATCAGAGATATCAGAGTTGTGTCGAGTAAATTGTGATCAGAATTTAATGCCTCTCTCTCTCTCTCTCTCTCTCTCTCTCTCTCTCTCTCTCTCTCTCTCTCTCTCTCTCTCTCGACTCAAATGATTATTTATTATTATAATTATTGAAACTCAAATCTCTAACACTTTTTTATTTTTCATTTTTTTTTACTTCTCTTCAACTCTTTTGGCGGTTAAGCCCTTGAAAATAGCCTTAACTGCGAATAGAGTTCAAGGATTTTCACAAACTTTTTGGAAGAGAGAGAGAGAGAGAGAGAGAGAGAGAGAGAGAGAGAGAGAGCTCAGAATTAAAAATGATTTGCTATTAAGGGACAGATTGGGAATACTTTTGGAATACATGAGTTTATCTCTTCTTCAAATCTTTTCGGGTTTCGGTTTCCATTGGAAACAAATTCAAGTCTATGATCAAGGTATTAGCTATTATCCCGCTATTACCTTACGTTTACAGCCAATGGCGATAGTAATAGAGTCAAAAAGTTTTTAGAACACTTGTCTTCTTATTTAAAGACAGAATTAAGCTAGCTTAAATAATTACCATGTCACAAAAACAGTTGATTGTGTTCTCATATGATTGTTAGACAAACGAAAAGCTTATTATTTCCTAATCACTGCTATCAGATGTCAATTAGTCAAAGTTCTAATTAAAAATGAGTGATTTCACCTTGATACTCCGAGTATATCTTTGAGCAGACAGTTTTTGTAGCAGAACTCAGATTAAGTGATACTAAGGGCTCAGTTCTGAGATGTGTTGCAGCAGTTGAAGCACTCGAAACACTCGACTCAGAGCCCAATTTATTCCGATTCTTATCACAACTCATTAAATATTGAATAATAAACAAGGCAAAAGGCAATACGCAATCGGCAATGTTTTGATTGCTTGCAGAACAGGGTGAGAGAGTCGAGTCTAGCAGAGCTCAGCTTAATTCTTGGTACTTATTCCCAACTCTATTCCAATAATAAATGAGTTAATGGGGAACACATGTTCATAATTGAAGGCATGACAGTAGTCATCCCGTGCAAAAAGTCGCCAGCTGCTCCAAATAAATTATTCTTGGTGATAGCCCTGGCGCATTTATTATATTAGATAAATGTGATAATATTTGCGCCTGATTATTACCAAGATAATAAATTAAATAATTGAATTTAATAGTACTCACTGTTCTAGAAGTTGACAGAAAGTTGAATAGAGTTGTGCTGTGCTTTGGAAACATCCAATCAATTATTGGTTTGGATGCAGGTTCTGGAGAGCACTGTATTCGCTACACAGTAACCAAAAGTCAAATGAATTTTCAATCATTAGTCGTTTCCTTCGATTTCTTATTCAAAATACAGGTGTAGTGAAAGACAGAGCTGATAGGAAAGCCATCGCAGCGAACAGCACAGCATAACATTATTCTGTTGGCTCGAGTTTAAGCAAAAAACTGGTTTCGAATTTTTATTTTTATTTGATTTTCAAATTAAAAAACCCTTTTCTCTCTCCCAATAGGTTTAGTTGTGATCACTCTTATGCTGTGCTCTCATAACAATTTTTTTCTGTACTTTTTTTTGTTTGCCTCTTATCTCAACTGAAAACTTTATTTTTGTTTTTTTCCTTCAATTTTTCGCTCAGTTTTGTTGAGAGAGTGTTTCTCTTCTCCAATATTTATATATTCCACTCGTTTTGGCTCTTCTTATGCCTAATTGAAAACGTTTTCTTCGGGCAAAAATTATTTACGTAAGTATGAAATGATAGCTCAGTTTAGGGAAAGGGAGGAAAGGGAGACCAAAAATTGTTTCAAATTATTTTTAAAAACAATTTTTCTCTTTTTTTCTTCTCATTCTTTACTCAGTTTTTGAGTTCATTTAACTTATAATGTGTTTGCAATTATTGAATGTATTCTTTCTGTTAATAATTTACTTACTTTTAGTCAAATACCTTAAAAATTCTTTAGAAATTTTCTTGGATTAGAGTTGCTTAGAGTTGAGTTGAGCTTGCACAATTTGCTTTATATGACTTCAACGCTTTTCAATTTGAATGAAAAACAAAAACTAATTACATGGAAATCACTACTATTTCTATAATTTGATTTTGATTACATCTATTGAGTGTTATCTTGTTGAAAATATAACCCCATATGATTATTTGATAGAATGATACTAGGTAATGACAGTCCAATCCGGTAGAACTAATCAATAATGAATTCCAAATAATTTAATAATAAATCATTCATTAGAAACGTCTTAAGCTTTCTTTGATTGTTAAGACTTACCGACAGTTTTGAAAAGGTATTCATAAAAGAAAAGTATCTGAAAGTACCTGAAAGGAGCCGGCTCATTCTGCTCATTCTGCTCATTGGGCTTATTCTCATTTTCTTACCCACTATGAGTTGTCAGTCACTCGATATATGAGAATTTTTTTGTAATAATTTTTTTCATCTCTTTAGTCAAATGCATGGCCTATAACTTCAATTAAGCACCTGGATATTGGTCCGTCCTCTTCCAAGTTCAAGGAAAGTGGCATCAACTCAGTGGATGTTAATTATTGCCATAAATAAGAGATTTAGCGAAAAAATAATGGCTAAAAATGTGTCAGAGTTTCCTACTTTGGTGTTGGCATTGGCACAGAATAAGAGACAGTCATTTCACACCTAAACGTGAAAATTGTGTTCCCATCGGAACAGAATAACTTATTCCGAATAACTTTTTTGCGTAACTTTTAATGTAAACCTATAGGCAATTACTGGAAGCGATGTTTCAGTTGTGTATGTGTTGCCAAATACATCTAGCTAATTGACTTCGAGTCATGTATAGCGAAGTAGAGTGAAATAGAGTGAACTAGGACACTTTTTCAATTAGACATTATTTTGAATATATTTTGTAACAAAAAACAAAAAATAGATTTGAATTTCAAACCAAAGGCTATGATTTGAAGGCTATTAACAATCGATTTATAATAATTTGGGATATTTTGTAATCAAATATAAATGAATATCAAATGGGTTTCTCCTATCAATGATTTGCTAATCCGAGTGATTTCTGATCGAGCAATAAAAACAAAAATTGATTTGAGAATATTTATCCAGCCCTCTCTTTACTTGATGATTATGTGGCAATCACTTCCCGGGTAATCTATTCGCAATAAGCCATTTAAATTTTCATTAATCATTTGGCTAATGGTGAGAAAGCAAATTCAATTTCTATACCAATGTGGGAGTTTAGGCTTTCAATTTGCTAGAACATAATAACCAATAAATAACATCTTTGACATTAATGTTCGAGGAATTTTCATTATGAAATTCCTGTTAAACTTATCAATTACCTTTTTTGATAGGTAAACAAAAATATAAGACCACAGTTTTTATTCTTGCTCACTAGTCAGTAGAAAAACATGAGGTTAATCAAATGAGCTTGTTTTTATTTTGGAAAAGAGCAAGCTTAATTAAAGATTCTAATTTAAAATAATTAAAATAATAACTTTATTACCTCTTATTTATTCATTTAATAGTTTATTCCTCTGATTGGGTCTGATTTTTGTGGAAAACCAAGAACAAAAAGGGAATAATTTTCTTGTTTATTCTTATTTGACTTATTTTGAAAATTAATCTTTCGGTTAAAGAAAAAAATGGATTAATTGGTCATTAAATTTAGTGTTAAATAGGAGTTAGTTTTGGAGCTCTGACTCTCGAAATCCTTTTAACATTTATTATGTTTTAATGAAGTTTTTGTTTGTTTTTTCCAATTTTGATGAAAAGATAGAATTAAATGAAATGTCATTTTTTGGTCCCTGAATATGATTTTATTGCTGGAAAGCAATTCCTTAATAGAATTATTAATTGAAAATATGTTTTACGACTGATTTACCCGATATTTAATAATTTTCCCGTTCGATGGCTTGGGAAAATTGATTTGAACAAGATTATTTTAGATATAACTAATTTGTTTATTGGTATCAATCGTCAAAACTCAATATAAACCGATTTATGTATCGATAATTGAATTATAGATCACTTTAATTGCTTTTCTGGTCTGAATTTGACTATTTAAATGACTTTGCTTATCGAAAACAGATAATCACACCTATAATTACTCCTGCTGACATTAGTACCAATTCAAGAATTATTCTATTAATCTATACGGTGTGCTAGATTCATTTATTTTATTTGCAGGTTGTATTATTTTGCTTTTCTCTGCTTATATTCAATGAATAAATCGATAGTTTAAGGTATTATCCTGCTCTATATCAAGCTTTGATTGTAGCAGGATGGAAATTTATTTATAAAAGATAGAACTGTCACCTAGAGCACTCAATATAAAACATTTGGCTAACAAATTGCGAATTAAATTCAATTTTTAGTCGAAGTGTTGCAAAAAAGTGTAACAAATTTGAATTGATTTAAAAAAAATAAAAAACTGGTTATTTTGAGACACCTTTTGCGCCATTTTTTCGATAAAATAGTTCGGACACAGAAGGACCTTATCCAATTAGAAATCCAATTAGAATGGGCCAAATCACTGAAAAAATATTAGGCGAACCAATTAACCATTGATTTTTCACCAATTTGACCCATCTACATCTACCCATCTAATTGGATTTTAATTGAATAAGGTTTTCCTGTGGATTGTTATGAATTTTTTTTCGGTCGAATTCAATAATAAAAGGAATAGATAACAAAAATTGAATTCAATACAAAAATTGGCAAATATTTCATCTGATTGTAAGACATGTATTTAGAGAGGGGTGAACCGCATTGAGACTGCATTGAGAGTGCCCCAGGTTGTTTTGACGGTTACGGCACAGAAGCAAAAATGTCATTTACAGGTAATTTCAGGCCTCGTCCTAACTATAGTCGGCGTCAGACAAACTGATCTATCAATTTAGAGAATGATTTAAATTTAAATTTTAAAAATTGGTCTTCAAATTGAGATATCAGGAGATGACTGGAGAAGATGTTATGGAAATTCAGAGCTCATATAAGTAACAAGTCACTTTTGTCTCCAAACCTGAATTAAGTTACAACAGATTTATTGCCCTCTTTCTCAAGAATTGAAGAGAAAGAGGAACTCAATTACGGTATACTCACTCAGTAGTGAAAACTTGTGATTTGAATTCATGATAAACCAATTTATTATTTTATTCCTATCTTCACTCTGATCAGAATCCAAGGTAACTTTGATCCGAATAGAACTTCGAATATTTTAAATTCGATCATCCTTTTAAATGAACCAGGAAGTCTACTGATAAGATGAATTCAATTGTAGAGTGCACTTTACCCAAAATTTACCATGCAAGATTTTAAATATTTAATTTCAAATAATAATTATCGATTTAAAGAGTTTGCTAGCTTATTTTTGTTAGTACATACAATATCAGGGGTGAGCGAGGTCCGAGACCCTAGGGGGGGGGGCCGTAGGGGGAGGCCGATTCGAGCTCTGGTCTAGGGGGGG
>JAQGBD010001219.1:0-17959 GCA_034698165.1 Punctoribates punctum | reverse complement strand
CGTTTGACCCTACCCTATGACCCCCCCCTAGGGTCGCGGACCTTCCGCATGCCTGTTTTACATCCAAATCAATTGAATTGTTTATTATTCTTAATCTGGTTCTCAATCTATTCACTTGTATTAAATAAAATATATTGAAATATTTAGTCTTGCAAGTTAATTCATAATTTCAGTGTCGTGTGTGTGCATGCTATATTAATCGAATTTATTTTTACTCCAGTACATTTTCACTCATTCGATTCTATAGCAAAAACTATACAATTTCTATGTATTGCAAAGCATTTGTGTTCAATAATTCGGTATATTTTGGAAAAATTGAATAATTATTTCATTTTCTATACAAATTCATAGATTTTAAACCCAAATAAAGTCTGAGTTAATAGAAGTTTGAAATAAATAAATATTTACAAAACGAAAGGATATCTTCGGGTCTATAAACCTGTGGCTAAAAGTTTGTGAAACTTAATGAATGGGAAAATACATCCCATTTCTCATTAGGACTGAAATACTGGAAGAGTTGTGAGTATTGTATGTTATCTTCGAAGGGAAGGGAAGGAATAGTCTCTCATATATCGATAGTTAAGATAAAAGTTAATTTTCTTCTTAAACTATTGCCTCAACAGAAAAGTATTTTGTGGGCAAACACTCGGAGATATGGATTGGATTCCTGGCTGTGCTCTGGGATAGCAGTGATAGCATTGGCCAAAGCGGTCGCGCCTGTGATTCGAGGCCTGACTTTTCTAACCAGAGGCTTGAAATCTGGTTGAAAAGTGAGGTCATGTGTGCTATTAGTGAAACACATATTTTTCCAATTGACGAGAGAAGAGTGAGAGAAGAAGATCTCATTCACTCATTGCCTTAGATTTCATTCATAGTCTGCGCTCAGACCCAAAGAGAGAGCACTTTTGCAAATCTATGCAAACATCGGACCAAAAAAGTTATAAAACCCAGTGTTAAGTGAATAAAGTTTTGTTTGTCTCAAGGATTTTAACCGAAAAAACGTTTGTCTTTTTCGCTGTGAGAATGTGTTCCCAACTTCTGGACACAAATCTGTGAAAACATTTGAGTTATTTTCCATTATTTTTGTTGTGTTTTCGCCACAGAATTCCATTCTATGTGAACGCCTGCTGAGTGACTGACCCTATGGACCACCACTTCTTCCTCTTATTATTCTCGTGGAGATCATTCTGCGTTCACATCGTATATACATAACTATTAATATTCTTCTCAAGAGAAGTCCATTTGATATCAGTTATGAAACCACCAAAACTTCCCGGAACTGAAAAATTCAAATTTTGTGACAAAAGATATGAAGAATTGCGTCAAAATTCTTCAGTGAATAGCGATTCTGTGACCAAGACTTCAGTGCTTTCCTCCAACTTTATCAGAGGGATACCATCTCGCAGTACGTGTCCCTCCAGACCCATCTCAATGACCAACAGTTCTGACACTCCGTCGCCATTCGTTCGCTACGATTCAATCCGTAGACCAGTGTTTCCGATCAGTACTCGTATGTCGTCCCGAATGCTGACACTAACACACCTTCCGTTAGAGTCATTCGACTTAAGGAACTGTAAATCGATTGACAGAAATTGCAATCAAAGTGTGAAAAACAGTCGAAGACTTTCAATCGCTTGTGACTCAAGACGTGAGTCATCTCTAATCAACGGAAGTCGTGTCTCACTTCTGAGTGACAGCAGCTCTGGATCTAACAGCAGTCCCTCATCTGCCCAGCCTTCCCCTCGTCCATCCATCGACAGGAACCTGTGTCCGACAAAATGGGTAAAAAGCGCGCACCGCCTGTCAACCTCCTCCCAGTCTTCATGTGTGTCCACTTCCGGCTCTGAGAGCTCAGAGAGTTTTTGGATTTCACGCAAATAATTGTAAATTTGTTTATAAATTATTATTTCTGTAATTCATTTGAAATTCTGTAGATTTTTGCTAACAATTTGTTTACTATAAGTGTTTACTAAAAGTAAATACAAAAACTATTTTTAAAGAAATTTAATTTAATTTATAATTCTTTTGAAATTCAAAAATAAATGAATAAAACAGTACTAAAAAAGTTTGAATCAAAATTGAAATTTATTTTTAAGAATTATTCACAATATTTCCGTTTGTTTTCTTCTTATCCACAGAAGTGAAGAGAAAAAAGTTTAGTCAACTTTCACTTGAGTTGAGCCCAGAATAAGAAAAGAAACACAATTTTCACACTCGAGTTGTGAGTTGGGGCGCATTGAACCACATTTTTGAATAAAAGTTTATTAATTTATTTTCAAAATTAGTTTTGAGAGTAAAACAAACAAAAAATATATAGAAATACAATTAATATAACCAAAAGTGTAGAAATATATTCTTGTTTTTCACTCTTTTAATATCCAATTCTATTATTCGCATGAAATCTATGAACAAAAATATTCATTTCATAGTAAATATGATTCACGTCTTAGAAAACTAATAAATCAAATGATTTTTTGCTTAACACTCGAAGAAAAAGATTTTCTTTTATCGTAAAAACAAAATCATTTTCAGATTTAATGAAAGTTTAATTCATAATAATAACTAATATTTCTTTCATTTGATTTATAAATAACCGAAAAGATTGAGAACCGATAAGAAACGGTTTTTTGAATTATTCAAATACGAAAATGAGATTATTAGAGAAATACCTAGCAATCAATGGATTGAAATTAAAACTCATTAGAAGCCATCCACTGATTAATTAACGTTTGGGCCGTTTTTGAGGCCTCTCTGGCGCTTAATATTCACCTATTGATCCCCTTTTAGAATGAGTTTAGTATTAAATTTACATATTATCCAAATTATATCGAAAATTAGTAAAAACTAAAAATCAAATTAACTTTTTTTTGTTGGCGGATAAAAAGCAAAGCAATTAATTCATTTCTTTAGTAAAAAATCTAATTTGAAAAACAAAATGATTTGCGATTAAATAAATAGGAAGTCGTCCGACAGATATTTCAAACGTCAGAATAGATGGCATTTTCATTACTCTGACCGCAAACCCCATTGTATTTGAGCCGCGATTTCATTACTTTTCTCCATATCTGATGTATTGAGCGAATGGTTTGAATACTAAATGATTTGTTTTGGTTTACAATTCAGTGAAGGCAACGAACAAATCTGATATACATTTGCTTTTTGTTAGGTATGAACCAAATTAAATGTGACGGACGTTATCGGAGCTTATTCTGAGCAAAAGAAAAATTACACAAAATTCCGGTGTTTTATATGGAAAACGGAGTGGAAGTAGAAAACTAAGAAAAATTCAAATAAATTCTTACATCAGATGTGGTTTTAATGGTATTGCCTATAATCTAATGTAGAACAAGACCTAAATAGTGAGTATTGATTCATTAGAGGCAACTCCTTCTCAACAAACACAGCCATAGAATTGTTTAACACAATTATAATTATTCTGGATATTTATCGCAACCCCTGGACGTCAGGTAAATAAACACCAGAATCGTATCCATTGATCGCCAGATCCGATAAAAAAGCCATAGAATTAAAAATTTCAAAAACTATTAAAACAAAATCTTTTGATAAGTTTCGCACAGAATGTGGTTTTATTTTTATAATTCTCTCTCTTTTAACAGAAAAATCGTATGAAAGCCAATGAAATGCAAATCTTTGTGTAGTTTAAGTGTATTTGAGATCGCAATCACTCCTCTCATGAGCTACTTATCAGCAAAAGGTATAGAAATTTGTGAAGGATTTGCAAATTAATTATTGTTTAATATTAATGGAATAGTTATTCATTAATTTAGAGATACTTTTCTCAAAAGGTGAGCACTTTTTGCGGCTCAAAACCCAAACGAAAAAAAGTGTTTTAAGAACGAAACGATTTTGAATTTTTTCCCCATTAATAACAAAATTTAGGCAAAACAAGTGCTATAGAAATAAATTTACATTTAGTTTAGAAATTAAACTTCATATCCACTGAAATCACTTTTGAAATGTGAAAATTATTTCAAAAATATGGGAGAAAATAAAAAATTAATGTTTTGATCGTTTTTTATAAGTTTGTAAATAATTTTTTTCCTCTTTTAATATAAATTTCGAATAAACAGAAATAATCCGAAAGTTGTCTCAATTGCGAAGATCGTGATCTTCAACAGTACTGGAAATGGCGGTCCCGGAGAAGAAAACCAAAACTAATTGAATTAAAAGAAAATAATTACCAAATGAATCAAAATTCAAAACCAGAAATATCTAGATTTTCAGTGAATTTACATTTAAATAAGAATTTTGTTCCTTTCAAACCTTAAATTCAAACTATCTTTCCGTGAAATCATTGAAAATTCTATTCAAAGCAAAGAATTAAAGAATTTATTTTTGCTTTCGTCAAATGAATTTCAAATTTTCTCAGTCTTTCTCTTTTCTTATCATATTTTTAGAGGAAATATTAAAAATCAGATGAAAAACAAATTAAAACCATATGATAGCCATTGAAGAGGAAGAACAGCAAAAGTAGGAAAAATGATAATTTCATTGCATTGATTGCACGACACTTTGAATTAAAATACTTGAACTTCAATTTTTTCATTTGCCAGAAGAAGAAGAAGAAATTACTTCCACTTTATCTTCTGTGACAATAATTAAGAGGAGAGTCTGGAAAATAAGAGAAAATGAGATTTTCCTTAAGATATCTATCTTTTGGTATTCATTCGCCAAAACGCGAGGTATGTGCCGATCGTTTCAAAGAATTCCTTCCAAAAACTTATTTCACTTGACATCTGACTCAGGGGCCAATTCTTTTCGCACAACACAACTCCTACTGAGCTCTCTCTCTCTCTCTCTCTCTCTCTCTCTCTCTCTCTCTCTCTCTCTCTCTCTCTCTCTCTCTCGCAATCTTGGCAAACATCTAAACATAAGTTTTATCTGGAAATATCTGCGCTTCCACTTAGCACTGTCCCACTAAATTGCATTCTCCACCGTATAGAGAGGGCACAGGTGCGCATCATTGGCATAGAGCACTCAGTAAAATATCTATTACCTGTCCAAAGGCGAGCACAGGTAGACACAGTTATAGGGAGAGGTAGCGAAAGCGCCTTTATTTGCGTTTATTTGCGCTGACTTTCTATAAATACTAATATAATGTTTCGAAACACTTTTCGACTTAACCGTAACTTAAAGGCAAACATCGTTTTTGTGTCCAATTTCTTACTGGAAATACATTTTAGCCAAAAATTATTCAATAAATCACTTAATAGTTACAAAAATATATCTAAAAGCGAAAAAAATATCGGAAAAATCGGATAAAATTGAAGTCTGAATAACAGCTGTATTTCTAATCACTGGAATTCTCGGAGGTTTTGCAGCGAATAAAAAAGAAAACAGGAATTCATAGATTAGTTGGCGTTTGTCCTCATTTATTATTTAAGAAATTTAAGAGAAAAAAATTAAGTCTGAATTAAATTAGTGTAACATATGATCTGATATTAAACTAGAATTAAAAATAAGATCCAAGAAATTGCTTTTAATAAAACCGGGACTCGTCTCACAAGAGGTAAAGTCTGTGGGCTTTTAAAAAAGGAATTTTCATTCGCTTCTCAACAAATCTTTTGGAGAAAAAAAAGAAAGATTTCGCTAAAAGTTTCGGTCACTTGAAAGTCAGTTTCTGAAAAGCTCTTAACAATCAAGTGATTGAACACCTGTACCACTGAAGAGAGTGTCCACTGAACTGAATGCCATTTACTTATACATAACTTATTCTTCTAATTACTCGACGAAAGTTTTTTGATGGATCTGTTTTACTAAAGCCATTCACATATCTGAGTCCTCCCTTATTATCCTTAAATCCTCTTTAGGAGTCTCTCTCTCTCTCTCTCTCTCTCTCTCTCTCTCTCTCTCTCTCTCTCGAAATATTTTTGAAAAACAATTACGAGGAATAAAAGAGATTATTCTTCGCGAGTGTAGTGAAGAGATCTGACGAGTGGTAGACTTGAATTATAAAGTAAACAATTACTCAATGAATGTTAACCTTATCTGACAGTTGTTGTTAAGCTCTCCCACGAAGACTATAATGTTTTAGTGGTTGCCATCAATTAACTTGTTTACTATCAGATCACCGATAGATCAATAACTATAACCATTGCTATTCTTATCTCCTGTTCTCCATCTTAATTGGGTCTACAATTACCGCAAAAAAATACTTATTTTCCTTTTGGGGCTATTTTTAGTACAATTAGTAAATTATTTGCGAAAAAATGTTAAAACATCTGTACTTTCGATAGAGAATTGAAAATAAATCAAATGCTTTGCTTTAAATTCAGATTAAAATTTTAATTTTTAAAAATAATCTAAAAACTCATATAATTATTGTTTAGAAAAAAAATGTTATATTAAATGAAAGTTAATATTAATGTGTTTTACGATATTTTATAAAAATAAACGTAAGAACCGATAAAAGCGTTTTGTTAACAAATCAAATGTTAATTTATGTAAAAAACAATATAATTAAAGACATTTAATAGAGATTACGATAAAAAAGCAAAAACACATTTAAGGCACTAATGAATGAAATTATAAGAGATTTAACAAACTTTTTAAGAATATTCTGAAACTGAAAACAATTAAACAAATTATGAATAAAAGCGTTGAACAAAATTTTTCGATGAGATTACAAAATGCAAATGAATTTTGACACCAAAATGAGGGGACAGTTGACTATTTGTTTTCAGCCACTCCTTTCATTTCGATTTTTTCAGAGTCTTTAAGCATAGCGTTGGACGCAGAGGACCCGCCACTACCGGTCGTCGGGACGTCTTTAGTGAAATGCCTGAGAATCTCATCGAAGTTCTTTCCTTTGGTTTCGGGAAGGAATAGGATGACGAACGGAATGCTCACCACACAGAAGAAGGTGAATAAGAAGAACGCAAACTGTGGCGAAGTCGCGTCTTGGATCATCTCAAAGAAGTGAGTAATGAAGAAGGCACAGGTCCAGTTGAAACCCGTGGCCACTGCGCTAACCACTCCTCGGAACTGCATTGGCGTTATTTCTGCGATCATCAGCCATGGGATGGGTCCCCAACCCAAGGAGAAGGATATGATGAAAACGACGAGAGAGACGATGGGAATCCACCCCATATCCAGTTTGGCCACATAGTAGATGCCCAGCATTCCAAGACTCACCGCATGTCCGGCACCCGAACCAATCAAAAGCATTTTTCTGCCCAAACGGTCGACAAGTTGTGAGCCGACAAGAGTTGCGATCACTTGTGCCACAGCGATGATAATCGAGGCTATTTCGGGTTTGATAGAACTGCCCGCCTTCTTCAGCATCGAGTTTGCGTTAAACATAACGGCGTTTATTCCCGAAAACTGTTGAAAAAACATCAGAAGTATGGACAGAATAAATGGCTTATAGAAGAGCGGATTCTTGGAGTCATCCATGGTGAATCCCTTGGATTTGGACGCCTGTGCTGTAGTATCTGCTATCTCTTGAAGCTCGGCCTCATTGTCGTTGTCTTCAGCTCTCAATTTCTTGAGTACTTTCTCAACATTAGAACCTTTGGAGTGATCGCCGCCGGACTTAGTCATCAACCAAAAGGGTGTTTCCGGCATTATTAACATAAGGACAGACATTCCAAGACCAGGGAGTAAACAGACGAAGGAAAGCCATCCCCAGTTGAGGAAAGCGCCGAAGAGGTAGACATAGAGAATACCGATTGTGACGCACAACTGAAAGGGGTTTTGTAGATAATTCACTCTTTGGCCAAATTTTGTGGAAGTCTTACCTGAAAGCCGGTGCCTAACATTCCCCTAACGTTTTCAGTACTGATTTCTACCACATATGTTGGCGCTGTTCCCGAAACAAGTCCGGCGCCCAAACCGACTAAAACTCTTCCGATGATCACTAATGGAAAATTTGGAGCCAACCAAAGACAGCCAAAACCCAAAGCCATGGGAGCGCCATATATTATCAGTGCTATTTTGCGGCCTAAAATTTGGGCCACTGGTCCGGACGCCAGGGCTCCGCCAAGAGCTCCCAATGTGGCACTGGAACCGATCCAAGCTTTGGTCTGATTCATATCATGGGTGAGTTGGGGCTCACTTTCATTGAGTTTCATATTTTCAATTGCCGGTGAACTCCATCCCAATACAGTTCCCATAGCTTTGATTCAAATAAAACTAATCATTTGATATCAAAGATAATGCAAAGACATACCGATCGCCCCCAAGAGAGCCGAAGCGGCCGCAAGGAATAGAAAAGCCGACGGCTTTCTAACCTTTTTAGTCGATTCCACTTCTACCATGTCTTCAGTATTATTAGACTTTCGTTTTAATGGAGATCTGATTGAAAAACAATTGAATATACGGTAAAAACAGAGCAAAAATCACATAAAAGAGTAAAACAGTTAATTAAAGACTAAATGATGTAATGAAACAAAAATTAAAATTTCGAATAATTGTTAAACAAATTACTGAATGAATATCTCGCGCACTGACTGACAACTGAAAACAAGTATAAAACAACTATAAACTTGGTTAGAGTGAGTGTAATAGAGTCGAGGCAATGGTTGAATGACTTATTCCATCAAATTTTAGTCATCACTTGAAGTCATTTCTATTGTATATTAATTTCAAGTCTTTTAATAGAAGTCTAGTTTGAAGACTAAGAACTCATTGAATACTATCATTGATTAATCGTTTGTCTTAATGTCAATCGACACGCAATGAGACAATCGATTCAATGAATTCACTGTTCATTCTGTGCTCTCAACGCAGTTAATCATTAATTTGCTTATTCTGTGCCCGATCTCTATCTAAAGTTATCGGAGATTTTAAAACCTTTAAACTTATTTTTCGAGTGGAAAACATGTAAACCTTTTTCGACACTTTATTATGCATTCGGAATGAGTGGAAAGACTAAACAAAAGTGTATTTATTTCGTGTAAATTAGGACATCATTCATATGAAAAGTGCATTCAATGAATACAAATATCAATTGAATGGGAAAAATATTTATTTTTTTTCGGTTGAGTTTATATTTTTTTCAAAATTCAAGTTTATTTGGGGATAAAAAGCCTTTTTTCATGCATTTTGTATTCATATTCAACAAATGGTCGACTCTTTCAGCCAACGGATGAATACTTTATTTCCCTAATTATTGAGAACTGAAAACATTTGGCAAAAATACGAACTAAAGTATGAATTTGTATACAAACTCACAGAATATTATCGGAAAACTCATTTTTACTCATTATTTGTATATTTTGATAAACTTTTAGATGTTTTTATCCGCAAAACTCAATATTATTATTAAACACCAGAATAAAAACCGACTTATTTATAGCGGATATACAGATATCCGAAAATTATTCATATTATTCATCAAAGAGTTCAATATTAGAGGTAATCAATGAAAAGAGTTTATTATAAACCAAACTATTGAACGGTTAGAGTGAGAGGAATACGAAACGATGTTATCGATAGGAAAGCCACACAAAAACCAAACGTTTGGTTAAATGTTTGAACTTTTTGATGGAAAACATACTCTCGAGTCTGAAGTGGATAAAAGACACCAATTTAGTTGCCATCCCTACCAAACACTTTGTTTATTCTACGTTAATAGCCTATTCATGGTATAAATAAAACAATTCTTTGCATAATGTAAGTCTGCTAGCTCGTTTCATCAGCTTATCCCGGATAGGCTATTCTCCTGTGCAGTGCGCTCTTTTGCGGACCTCCTTCGGTGCTATTTATTAGTTTTATATTTGATTATTAAATGAATTTTGTGTTTATTTTAACACAACTCTAACGACAAATAAAAATGAATTTCATATCTGTCTGGAGTCTACACTTTTAACTCGATATTAATGCACTGTTTTTAGGATTGAGTTCAATAACATTGCTTTTGATTTGTATCGCGAGTAATGAAATTCTCCATTAATGGGAAATTGTCGCCAATTTTCTAACCTTTTGTGGCCATCAGAATAGGACTGGTTTTAAGTCAAAGAACCAGTCGATTGAATGCATGAAAAAAAACGTTATTTTAAATTAAGTCTTCGTTTACTCTCTATTTTCCAAATTATTGCCTTTGAATGCCTGAAAAGACTAATAATTTTCTCTTCAAAAAACTCGTTTCCATTTCAGAAGTGTTTCGAAATTAACGTTAATTTGTGTTAAAAATTTTTACCAAATTTTTAAATAACAAAAAGAAACGAAAATTAATTTAACCGTTAGTCAGGTTTTTGTACACAATTGAAAAACGACCACAAATTTTAAGCTCTATTAAAATTCAGTCCACAAAATAGTAAATGCCTTTTGAAAAGAGAAAAAACACATTATATAAGAAAAGTATGAATATTAATACAAATGTATTTAAGGATCAGGTCTTTCGCATCCTTAACGATGTGCTGCCCCTTAAGCCGACCTTCATTTGCCTATAAATTATTGGCGATATTAGCATTTTTCGGGAAAGTAGCCAGGGCCCCAATTCCACTGCTCCTCAAAAGTGGAACAGGTTGAATTTTGAACAGGCACAACTTTTCATTCAGATGAATGACATCTTATAATTTAAAATTGTTTGCAAACTCATAGAAAACTAGAGAGTTATCTGATTTGATCAGCTTTTCTGATCGGATCTATGGTTACCCCTTTTGCCAGCATTGTGTGGATGTGTGGATATGTATGTGAAATGGAGAAAAGCCTTGCCCTTCACCATTGACCCAAATTAAGCCTTGAATTAAACAAGCTCAAACTATTGCTTAACGATTATAATCCAGTATTTAATGTTTGGGCGAAAAAACTGTTTCTCTTTTTATTCACTCACTTCTGTCTGAAACCACGAGTTTTCTCTCTTAAATCACCAGTTGTTCCAATCGGCTCTTGGATAACATGTATAACAATTACATAACATTATGTAAACCCTGTTTATTAAACACTTATTAAATCTGAGAAAATATTTTTTGATTTTTAAAAATAGTCTGAAAAACAAATTAAACCCAATAAACGGATGACTCAATTATCGGGTTTACAAACAAATGAAAAAAAAGAAATGAAATAAAGCTTTAGATATAAATCACTTAATGATAGGATTGAATTCAGTTCTTGTTTTAAAATTCTTGTATTAATTCAGGAGTTGTATAACTAAGAGTAAAATAGTTTCAAAGGCTTTACCCCAGAAAAGGACTCCACTCAGCACCCGATGGGAGCCAATAGTGAAAAACCAGTGACAAGTAATAAATGATAAAATAAAATAAATGAGTTTTAAAATAACCCTTAAAACCAAAACTTATATAATGAGGAGAAAAAGGAATTTTCTTATGAATGAGTTGTAAATAAATTATTTATTTATTCCGAATATATTTCATATATATATTTACTCACATTTAGTATTTATATGGTCTCTAAGTTCGAGGCCTTTGGTTCCGATGATTGATGAATGTGTTGATCACACAAATCGTTTCAATGTCTTTATCTTAGGAACAGTTCCTCTCCTTTTCGGCTAAAAATTATGCATTAATTTTAGATTAGTTTTGAGTCCATTCGAGAAAAATCGTTAGTTATTATAATTTGAGCGCTTATTATAGCATTTACTAAAATAATCGAGCAATTAATGAAATTAATGAAAACATCAAAAATCAATACTCTGCTGGATATTCATCTAGGTTCTATTAAACACAAATTTTTCTGCACTGGAATCGATTCAAAAACCAAAAACACTTTTACAGCAACTAATCGATAGTGTTTTCAAACTAAATGTATCACAAAATCCATGTTTTGGTTACAATTCTTATGAAAATATTTACATAAAACTAATGGTTTTATCTTTAAAAATGGTTTTTCTTCACTAAAAATAAAATTTAATGAATCAAACATTTGAAATGAAAGACACGGATAGACAGTACACAGGGATAGGACGGGGAATACATAGAGACAGACCTGAGTTATGGAGCGACAGTCCAATGATTACGAGAATTAGTACAAAAACAGATACAAAAGCTGAACAAAAAAAGTGATGAATGAATAGAAAAATATGACAAAGAATTAACCCAACCTTGAAATCAATGAATTCAAACGACTTTTTCATATAATTTGTGAAACAAAACAAATGAATTCAAATCAAGAGCCGAATGAGAAGAGCCCTGAAATCATCCAAAAGCTGAGACTCAGTCGGTGTCAGACTTATATCCGATTTAAATGGGATTAGAAAACAATCGGAAACGTTGTGAATCACAAATCAAGTGTCGATTATTTGTGACACTCGAGAGTAATATCATTAATGAGACCGAAATCTAGTGATCGAGTGATCGCTGTTTTCATCAAAGAGTCAAATCAAATGTGAAAATGTGTTGGCGTTAATGGTTTGTCTCAAAATGAGAGCCTCTATCTTGTCATTGATTTTGAAGACTAGACTCTCCTTCTATCAAATCGGTATAAAAGCGATAATTTTATGCGCATTCATGAAGTGAAACGATTTTTTAAAACATAAACTAAAACTCAATTTTCTTCTCTTAATCATTGAATTCTGTCCGATAAGTGATATTCGAGGAGAAATCCACGAATTTCTTAGGTTTCAATCAACTGTTTTGTTATTATCAGATGACAGCGAAAACTAATCAATATTTGAGTTCTGCTCAGAGACTCCATTGAATGCCATAACAATTACGTACAGAATCTCAAGAATTTGCGCTAAAAAAGCATTTTCTTTGCTTTACGTAAGAATTTTTAATTTTGATGCCAATGCCGGAGAAGACCCGAAACCCCATTAATTAACCGAAATCTCAACAAACAAATAATGAATATTATAAAAAATAAATTTATATTCAATCAGGAGTTATGAAAATTCATATTATTTTTGCCCCTCTTATGAGTGGAGAGCAGACAATGTTTTCCTATTGAACTCAATTTGACGACTATTGCCTTCATATGAATATTGAGAATCATTTAACAAAAATACAAAAATCTGGTAAAAAACAAAAACATTTTCTCATATCTAAGCTATCGTCTGAATATTTAATATATCTATCCTCATGGATGTGCAAGGGTGTCAACCGATTTTACCTGCCTACTAGAAATATTTAATCATATAGACCTAGAATAATTAATCTAGACTAAATTTTAACTTAAGAATATACAAATTTTGACCACTTCCTAGATGAAATTTATTCTAGCTAGAGTCTAGCTGGTGGGACCTTGCTGGTTTCACATGTTTATCCTGTTTATCCCCCAGTTATTGATATTTGGTTATTATAACTGTATATAAGTGAGAAACAAATCCTTCTTTTGGTCTTTTGTGTGACATTTGAATCAAATTGTTTTTTGTGAAGAAAATTCCATTTTTTGCTTATTATTAATGAATATATAATATAATGTATTTATAAGTCAACTGTTTTTTATCTGAATTTAATTAAATGCCATTAATATAACAAACGGTTATTTAATTGATTTTGTTTCTTAGCACTGCCTTTGGGTCAGAGAATAAATTAATTAAATAATTGGCACAAAAATCCCTATAAATCTATGGATCGGTTCTCGGCTTTTGCTAAGAATAATACATTCATTATATGAGAAATGTTTTTATAAAATCTCTTATTTTACGCAAACGTATGAAAAATTGTATAAAAATTTCAATTAGTGCCCAATTAGTTCATTAATGCAATTAATTTTCTTATTTTAATTTTCTATATATTCTGTGCAATTGAGTTGAAGTCAATCCCTTATCTCTATATTAATCTCATCGGAGGAAATGTATTTAAAAATATATTATCGATATTATTAATAACCTCTGAATAACAAGAGAGCAAATCATTCCGTTTTCACAAACTATTTATCAATTATTATCATTATTTTGTTTAAACTAATCCGGGCTATAATTTTTTAAACTCAAGATTAAATAAAGATATTAAAAAGTTATCAATTTATCAAGGTAGTACTTTCAAACTGAATAAATTCAAACTAGTTTCCAGTGGAAAGGGTGGGGGATCTCCGGATAGAGCCCAACAAATCTATTCGGCTATAATTTTATACATTCCGTGATTAGTATAAAAAACCAAATTTAAAAACAATTTATTAGAAGAAAAGAAAAATTTGTGCGAAAACTAAATCAAAAATCACTTAAAATATAATAAAAATAATTTATTTGAAATCATTTATGAGTTTTAATAACTTTCAGAACAGAATTTATTAGAAACCCATTTGAAACCCATTTCGCAAAAAATTAGTTTAATATAAACTTTTATTTTTATATCTAGAAAAAGCAATTCTTCAAAGAAGGAGAGAACAGAATAACACTCTTGGGATTAGCTCTGAGACATTTATTTTGATTTATTGCACATTATTATAGATGTTTTAAAATCTTATATCAATTAAATCAAAACTATTAATACTTAAACCAACGCTTCAAACGAGAAGTTAACAGATTTTTCGCATATTTTTATTCATCACAACAAACGTTTGAATAGATTTCACGTTTAAATTCATTATTCAGTTTTATTTTCAATGCCAAGTATTGAGTGTTTGGTCGAAAAACTTATCCATTTCTCGAAGCACTGAATAAAAACAATAATTTATTAGACGATTAGAAATTCAAAAAACAGTTTATCTATTGAATGATTATTAATGATGTCTATCAACAGAAGAGATAACATTATAAATAAGTTTCAAAAATATTTATTTATTATTTAATTGAATAACAACTTCAATGGAAAGACGAAACGCACAGCCTATTAGTCATTGTATTAGTAGCAAGTACATCCTAATCAAAGGATGGATCAGAAAACGGTTGACAAAACCGGAACCTATTGTCTGTTTTTCTGGTGAAAAATTGCCTCAAATTTATTATCCGTTTATTTATTTAAAGCCTTCGCAAAGAAATTATGAATAATTTTCAAATAAACTTGGATTACATGTCCATTAATTTTGCACTTCTTCAGCAAAGACACTATCAATGGATCCAAAGATAATTTTAATGATAGAAAAAAGGTTTTGAAATAATGTTCACAATTCTGGTTGGCTTCAGATCAGAGTTAAGGGACATCCGTTGCCAACAGCGCACATCCGTCAGAATTAGCCTTAGCTGGGAATTAATAGATGAGTTTAGACTTGAATTTTAATTATTCAATTAACTATTTAATTATGTGTGAGAAGAGTTTATGATTTGAAAATCCTCTTTCAGATCCTTAAAACGCTTTTTTCCTCCAAATCTATGATAAGAGTTGAGCCAAAAATTAGAATAAGTTATTCCTCGGGAATGAGTTATCTGTGAGTTATTCCACTCATTATTTCTCGTCTAATAATAATTTTATGCTCGAAATGAATGAGACATTAGTCTTATCTTTTGCTTTAAATACCGGATTATTCTTCAGATCTGCTTTTTATGCATAATTTTTGGCCGAATCTACCATTAAATAGGTTTTTGTTTTATCCGACACAACAAGAAAACAGTAAATGAGTCTCTCGTTTAGAATCAATTTTAACGAAAAATGAATTAAATGGATGAAACATGAATTTTAATTTCGAGCTCAACTTATCAGCAAAAATAGTCTGCATTTTTCGCCCAAAAATGGCTTTTATTTCAAGAGATTAATCAACAGATAAGAGGGACGGAACGGTGTGTCTAATTCACCTCAACTCTAATACCTATTTTAGATGAAAACTTTAAACGCGTTTTAAAGTTATTTATTAACGAAATAACGATTTTATTCATTGAAATGAAATTTATTTGAGCTCTGGATTCACGCCATTAATAATTGCCTTTCCAGTGGAATATCATAAAAATTATTTATTAATATAAATCATGTCTTGAGACTAATCTGTGAGGACTTATGGTCTCAGTGTTTGATACTAAATAAGGAAACTTAATATTTCTGTCTCCAGTGAGGAACAGATGAGGAACACCACTGAAAGAAGAAGAAAAATTCATATTATATTTCGTATGAAGAGTTCCAGAAATTCATTTCTGAATCACTTCTTTTTCGACAGAATTTTTTCGGCAAAACTTTTTTTAAAAACTTTTTGAATTGTAATTAACGGGGAATCGCTTTTGAGTGGCTTTTGATCTTCTAATTGAAAGCAATGAGGAAATGAAATGTCATTTATATGCAATCCAGTGATGTATTGCTATATTAGCGCACATTTCAAACATTTATTAGAAAACGGCTATAATTCCCACTAATTCTTGAATAGAAAAAAGGATTTCCAACGAAATACTCTTCAAAACACATGTCAACAGAAAAACCAATCATTTGATTAAATTCGTTCAAATAACTAAAGCCTGGACTGACTGTCAAGGGGGTAGTCCTCAACTCCTTGTCTGTCAACACAGGATTCAGCGAAGATTATGCAAAAAAAGATCAAGGCCATTTTTGTATAAACATAAGATTATGAATAGTTGAATATAGCAAGCACATTTAATAAAACTATTTAGGATTCAATGACCTAGTAGAATATTTTAATCGAGAAACCACATAAAATGAGAGAGCACAAGTAATTCGGAATTTACGAGTGTTTCCCACAGAGATAAAAAGAAACTAGGGTGTGCTATATCTCCCCCCTGGCCATCGGTTGGCCATCACTCTAATTGGAATCAAAAACAAAACAACGGAACCGACGACTGAATCAATTGACTGATGGCTTAAATTGAATGATAGCCTGAAATTCGTATCAGATTTGGGTTTCGATGAGAAAACTCTTATCTATTTAAACGACAAATTCTGAGAGAAATACCAAAACTCTTGGAATTCAAAGCCGTCTGTGTTTTAATGTTATCATTGATTAGAAGATATAATACAAGAGTTAATCGTATTTGTGGTTTAGTTTCAAATGTTATCCAATTTACACAAAAATATACAAAAACATAATGTTTTTCAATGTTTTTTGTCGTAAATATCTATTGAAATACATTTCAATCGTCGATATATTCAACAAAATTATAACAATATTCTGAAAAATAAGTTAAATATTATTTCTTTTTATACAATATATGAAAAAAAGAGAAAATTTCCTAAACTTTTAATAAATTATTTCATAACTAATCCGAAGATAAGTTTGAAATACAGTCAAAAAATATTTGTATTTTTGGAGAATTTCTCACTCGATATGATAGTTAAGGCATTTTTAGTACCGAAAAAACAGTCAATTAATTAGTCTATTAAGGAGTGTACGGTGGGGGCGGGGGTAACGATATTGACGGGTGAGGAGGCGGAGGCGGGGGCTGTAAAAATAGCGGCGATCTGTTAGTATTTAATGACTGCCAATTGGGAGAAGCGATCGCGGAAGAGTTGAGTTCTTCGTCGATATCGTCGGCCCAGAAAGAGTCGGACCCATCGACCAGATACTGATGAGGTCTTCGCAACAGATTGGAAGCCGCGGCCACTATAGACAACAGTCCCGAGAAAGTGACCAAATAGTAGCTCAACTCGAACTTCACTTCGACGTGATGTTCGACATAAGACGGGTCGGGGTTCGGGTTCACTGCCTTTATTAGCCGCCGCTGTTCTTTCTCGAGTAGATCACTGACCAGATATGAGACGCCGACAATAACCACACACAAGAGTACGCTTAAGATGTTGCCCAAGGCGTGGGACCGGACGCAGTTCAGCCATTTTGTGTGGACTCCCAGTGTGTCGAAAAAGAATTGAATCAAATTAAACATAATCGCGAAAAAGCACAGCCCTATTATTGTGCGCTGTAGTGTCACTATCTCCGGATTAATGCAGTCCTTCAGATCAGCGTTGGATCCATACAAGAGTATGTCCTCATGAGTTAAATGTAAAATCTTTGCCTCTTTGGTATCGGTTTCTCGTCGTTCGCCGAAAGCGGTTCCGGTTTTCACTGAAATTGGAGATAATTTTGAGTTTAAAACAAATATTTGTATTGAAATCTAATTTTAAAATAAGATTTTTATTTACAAAAGTCTCGAAATATTTCTTTTGTTTGAAAAGCAAATCAAATATTAATCGAAATATTGAGTATTCGGACCGAATAGTCG
>JAQGBD010001218.1:0-17963 GCA_034698165.1 Punctoribates punctum | reverse complement strand
GCAAGTTGATATCACTAAAAGTGATGCAAACAATTGAGTGCATGTATTAAATGGAAGACAATCTGTGGCTATAATGCAAACAATATTTTCTTTTTCAATGAGCTTTTCATACAAAATACACACAAAAATCAAGTGTTATGTGAGAGAAAAGCAAATTATTTATTGCTCTAAATTATCATTTTCTCGAAACCACTGATACTTTATAAGGGTGTGAGTCGTGTCCTGTTTGAGCCGAACGCTCGTTAGGACATTGATTACTATTTTAATGCAAAATCAAGCCATATATGAATCAATTTTTCTTTCACTAAACTATCACTTTATGCGCCAAAATGTAATTCAAGATTATTATAGTCGACAATAATTTAAGTCCTAAACATTTTTCATATAATAAATGATTATTTTTGGACATTCCTTGTCTTAAACTCTTTCCAAATTGCAATCGAATTGAGTTTTTATTTGAAATAAATGCAAAAAATGGTTTTCCTATAAATTTGATTAATTGATACAAATATAATCCAATCCATCATTTTTTGTGAGAAATACTTCATTTTTATGGACATATGGTATAAACCAAACATCAAAAGTCATTTAATTTAGTCGAATATCAAATGCAATCAAATGAGATCTGTTCTCATAATTAGGTCTTTTGTATTCATAATCATTTAGACCGAGAATTAAGAAAATGAAGAAATAATTGCTGTTTAAAAGTTAATAAAACACAAGCCATTAGTTTTAATAACCAAATTCTGTGATATTCTGTGCTGTTCTGTGGGAAGCCTCTGATAAGCGAATCGCATATTTGTTATAAGTCTTAGTATTTGTTATATCCGACAAAAAATATTCATTTTCTTATTAGAAACTTAAAGCTCACACCATATTACAACTCAGACCTAATTTAATACCATTATCTCATATAATGGCCATATTCTGAGCCATTCTGAGCAACGAATTCTGATCGCGTTCTTTGACTAATAGTGATCGGAATAGACAACGAAACCCAAACTTATCATTATTTTAATAATAATATAATTTATTCTGATTATAATCTACCAAATGAACGGAAAATTTGAATATTAATTGCAATTCTCTTCAAATGGGTTGACTCTGATTTCAGAGTTCATCCAATAATATATTAAATTATTTGTTTCAATATTCCTATAAATAAATTAAACTTAAATTTTGTGTAATATTTGAATAGCTTTTAATAAATGTGAAGCCAAACGTCAAACTCAATGATTGATTGGTTTAATTGAATCGATCGATAGTTGGATTGCTTTACAAATCGATAAAAACTATGCATTTATTGGTATAACTGTTGAAAGAATTGCCGAAACCATTAAAAAAGTATATTTAAGAGCAATGAAACGGTTTTCCTAAACAATAAAAATCTCAAACATTTGATAAGAGTTTAATCGATATTTAGATTCATATCTAATAATTGAATGAATTCTGAAATAATCTCATCTTTTTGTGGCATTAATGGTCTGTTCGGACATCATATCAAACCATTGGTTGTGTTTGATTACAGAGTTATGTCGGCGGTGTCTCTGCCATCACAATGAGAGGGAACGGAATTGACAACACCCACAGACCCACAGATGCGTTGTGTGCGGACTCCACTGCCAGAGCAACCAGAGAGCGATCGACACAATGTGCAAAGCCTTCAACAAAAGTCAAACTGAACCAGAAGCTGATGCTTTAGTGAATAGGGAACAACACTCGCATTTTCCATACGGTTTTGTTAATAGAAAAGATTGTTTCCAATGACTGGCTTTTGCCTAAAACTCTGAAAACACAGCTTTACTGCAAAATTCGCTTTTATTGCAAATTATTGGCAAAAGTTTGCAATGTTTTTGTGACATATATTTTGATTCAGTGCTCAAATGTGTTTTTCAAAGACTTAACTATGGATTTATGCATAGCTTCACATCTGTTAATAGGGATTATAACTTATCTTCAGTTTAACTGTAAGTAAACTCTTCGCCCATAACTACATATAACGTATAATTGCGTTCAGAAAACAAATCTGAGCCCTTCTCACACTCCGCACACTTTTTTCCAAATTTCAATCACAAAGTTATCCAATTTATTCAAAGATGAGTTGAAAAAAAACAACATTTAACTGAAAAAAATTTCATTAATATTCATTGAATGTATTCATTAATATTTAAGTTATAAAATTAAAATCAATAGAGAATTCACTCGGCTTTTGTCGATTTCCAGTTCATTATACTATTAGACTCATTGCATGAATGATCAAAACTATTCATTCAATTCTCTGAACACAAAACTACTAAAATTTATTGAAAAAATGGTGAAAATAATTTGTAAAGATTTTTCTATCCACCAAATTTTGGTCACAATATTCCGTTCAAAGTATTCAAAAACAAAGTATTCGCCAAAAACTAAAGCAATGGTTGACTTATAGACCAGTGAACTGACCACCGGTTTGATGGATGAAAGAGCGACTCTTTAATGAATAACTTGCGATACAAAAGTTTTCTTTAATTTGTTCACTCGAATGGACTCTTTTAATGATTGTTGGGTTCATCCAAATTGAATTCAATGAAAATGCATTTTTCATGTATTAGTATTGCGTGACTTTGAGTTGTAATAAATAAAACCATTTGGAAGTGAAGTCCGAACGTCAGAATCGATTACAGTCTCCACTCATATCTGTTTTGTGAGCCTTTGTTTCTCTAATTTTAATTACTTTTTAATTCAGTTTTCGGAAAGCATTCCAAACTTGACTCAAAAGTCAAACATTTTTACAATAGTTTTGCATCAAATTATTTTTTATGCAACATTTGTTTGGACAGAATACTAGTGTTTGTCAATTATCCAGGAATTGGGTGTCAATAAAGAATGTTTGACATTAATTCACTTTGCTTTTTAATGCTCTTGCTTATATTTGTACAAGAATTGTTTAGAAGTGAAAAGAGCGGAGACAATTAAAAGTTAAAATATTCAAATGACCTGCTTTAAAGTTGATTCTCATATTGGTTTACAGTTTAGTATATTCTTGTTTTTTGAATATTTTATTGCAAATGAACTCATTTGAAATGAGTATTGGATTTGTTTGAATTGTTAATTGAAAAGGAGTTGAATTGTCACCAGAAGACGATTGAAGTAAACCTTTTAAGAGTCGGACTTTTATTTGACAGCCAATAAACTGGAGGGAAGAGTAAGCAAGAATCTTTTCAATGACAGAATATATGAATAAAATTCTAACAAAGTATGTGAAGTCTGTGAGTGTTTGCATTGTTTATATGGAGTAATAATCTTCTTAAGCAAAAGTATATCAGGTTTTACGACATACTAAACATTAAACATCTATTGTTATTCAAATAACATTTGTCGTCGTCTTTATAGCGTTCAGAGAATATCGCACTTTAATGGAAACGATTTTGAATACATAATGAATAGCGAATGTCATTCAGGTCTGTCTCTCCTGTTATGTACGTATTGAACAACTTATCAATCGATCAGTTCATTCAAATTAAGTCTGTGTTTGAAATTTGTTTGGTTTGAAGCACTAAAAAGGTTTTAATAGTTGCGATCAAAAGCCAAATACTAATGACTTTACAATCTTTGCAAAACTCAATGACTATTATCCCAACCTTTTTATGAATATTTTTAATGCACTGAAAATTATTGCAATGTTTTTATGCTATGGTTTCAGACCAAACCGTTTTGGCTGACAATCAAATTGAATGGAAAACTCAAAATCCAATATAATATTTATTGTGCAGACAACTGTCAGGACTAAGGACTGGCAGATTGTGCACAGATAGGGATAGATAGGCCTAAATTTTCAGGTTTGACGGTTCGGGGGTTCAAAGCTTTGATTGTTGATTGTTGTGATGACTGTAGAGGAAACGAACAGATGCATCCAGGCATCTGACGCCAGTTGTTCCTAAGCACTACAGGACTCACACCAGTGTAAGCCAACAGCGCTCAGACCAGTTTCACTTTCTTGCAGTGTTAGCTTTTGATTCATTGTTTTATGAAATGATGGCATAAGAAGCACACAATGGTATAAAAGAGTGCATACGATCTGCTGTTCAGATAATTTTTTGATTCATTTGAGGTCTAATGGCATTTCCTGTGCCCGACAAAGGCCTTTGATATCAAACCTCTCATATGATGGCACAGATTGAGACAAAACGCCGGAGAATAGAACGCATAGAATGGGCTAATGTTTTAATATTTTGATATAATAACAAAATAATTATACTTTAATACTATAATTATATGACAATCATTGATATGATTCGCATTCTTCTGACAATCATATGAAGCACTTCTGGAATGGCATTGACTTAAGTACTGTTCATTACGACGATTAAAAGTATAGCCAACACTAAATGGCCAAACAGTCAATGGCTTACGCCTGGGCTTAAAGATTAGATGGACTCCACTCTAATGTGAGCCTAACTTATATCCAGTAATAATAGAGTTCCAGTCTATACCTTCTCGGATATGTTGAGCCGAAACGCTATGTGTTTACCAACTAATTGCTTGAATGGCAAACCCCAACATCACCGGTCAGTTGGTCCGTCAGGGAGAGTGATGTAAAGCTGAGAGCAATATAATAGCTGCCAATAACTATCAGTTCTTCATTACGTGTGAGTCTAACCCAACTCTCCTTTCAATTCGTATCAAATCCGACGCTGTTTTGGCTCACATTCAGTCTATAATTTTGTTATATCTTTTGCATCACATTTGGATGGATCTCCTCCTGGGCTTCGACCCTATGATATATGACTCATACCACTCATTGACCAACTTTTCTATTCTGGAGTACAACTAAAGGCTAGTACTTGAAACGGTCCCATAAATCCATCCATCCCTTCATCCATCCATCTCCTCGTTTTATTTATCATCGATGTAATAATTGTATGATCACTATGACCAAGAGTCAAGATTTATTTACACAAATTTGTGATTACCCCGAGTCTAACAAATTATATGTTTTTCTCAATAAGCAATTAACTTAAGCTTGACACTTTCTAGTGACACGACTCGTTACTCTTTTTGAGGAGAAGTGTTCAATTTATTGATGGATTTTCTTAAATAAATAGATGAGTTATGCAAAATGTATGTTCGAAACACTCTAATTGACATTGAGCTTAAAGAGGGGTTGTTTTGACGGCTCGATAATTGAGAGAAAGCCTTATCCACTGCAGACAAAGTGCAAAACTTTCAAAGCGTTGGCATTGCCTGAGTTGGGTATTGTGCCCGAAATGCTATCCGAGCCAAAAATTGTTATTTTAATCCGCTCTCAAATAATGCAATTTGTGATACAAAAAATGTTCTCATTTTTGTTCCTTTTTTCTCCACTTCTCTCTATTTTTTTTGTCAAATAATCATATTTTACGTCATTTTTCAATGTTTTCACTTCGAGTCTCATTTTTTGCCTCAAAAGTGAGGACACAAAAGCTGTCGTTTAGAGATCACATTTTGATTGGTGTTTGCAATGGTTTACAGATGATCTTTGGTCGCAATTAAGGCATTTCCTCTATATTTCAACCTTGATCATTTTCTTGTTGAAAAAAAATTCGTTTTTTCTTTTTGAAAGGCAAATTACCCTGCCGCTAATCAGTGTTTTTGATTTGGTAAACATTTAAGTTGTTTATGTAGAAGTCTTGTTAATTATTTGGAACCGACTGTCGCTTTTGGTTAAGCCATTGCTGGCCCTAAAGCAATAGGAGTCCCATATTTGACGGGTGACAGCAGAGAGTCTCAATAGTCTGTGCTATGCATTGAAAGGACAGCAGAAGAGAACAATTTTCGCTCACATTTGAAACAGTGATGCAAAAGATAGTAACGATTGGATGAGATGGTGAACAGAGTGTGCCATTCAGTGGCACTTCATATCCAAACATTGTTTTTATCTGTTTATTCAGCTGTTGTCTCACATTTCCATTTGATTTTAACTTAACATTCAAATGAATATCCATATTATGATTCATTGCCATCGCTTTCATTTATTTTAACGAATAATGTGAACAAAGATTGGATAATGTATTCACTCTTTTGCTCATTCAAGACATGATAATAGTGGAGATGATATAAAGTCAACGCATTTCATACGATTGTTCACATTTTTAGTAATTTTCTTACCCAAAGCTAATTACTTATATGTTGAGCAACAGTAATACAACGGCCCAAAGCACTGATATATCCCTTTCTCTCAAAACCATTAAAAGACTTTTAATGTGAATCAATAGAAAGACTCCTTTTTTAAAGTATAATATAAAAGAAAGATTATTAAAATGAAGAGAGAGAGAGAGAGAGAGAGAGAGAGAGAGAGAGAGAGAGATGCTTTAAGGATGCTCTTGCATTTTAGATACTCAGATCTGTGATGATGAGACAGGTCACGCAATCCACCATTCAGTTTGCTCTTTGATGCAGACGACCATTCAGTTGCACAAGACTCTCTCTCTCTCTCTCTCTCTCTCTCTCTCTCTCTCTCTCTCTCTCTCAACCCCCTCTCCATTCTTATAAACACACATAACATAAATTGTGTGCTTTCTGTCAATTCTCTGGAAAGCATAACAAGTATAATACGAGTGAAACGTATTCACCTATTCTTCATCTATTCATTAACATCAGAGACGAGCAGTTCTTCGTTTATAATTCATTTGTTCATCTCTTTTGCTGCCAACTGCTGTCTGTACTCTAAATGTTTAGTTTTGGGAATCCCTGAAGACATACCATTGTGTGGTTCATCTCAGATAACCATTCCTTCAATTGATGTTTGTTTTTGCCTACAGTTGTGTTTATTTTAATTTACAATAAATAAATAAAATCAAAATTTATTTCACATTTCATTTATTGACGAATTGTATACTTTTTTGCCTCAAATCTTTTGTCACTCATGTAATACAAAAATGTTCTCAATATTCATAATTAGTCACTAATTAAGTCATTAGTAGTAATTCAAATGATTTCGTTCACAACACTTATAAAGTGTGATTCAATAGAAATTCAATCTGAAAAGCAATTTGAGTGACCTAGCTCATTAGATTCACACCAGTTTTATTCGATGGTTGAGTTTTCATTAAATTCAATCCAATACTCTGTAAATGACTAAAAATTTAATGAAGTGTTTAAGACTTTACTCATTCTGTTTGGAAATTTATAGACTAAATCCCTTTTGTCTTATCTATATTTCAGGTGTTCTACCGTTAAGACTGACTCGAGTTGACGTCCCCTCGTCTGTCATTATGGGAGACCCGGTTTGGCTGAACTGTTCGTACGAACTGGAAAACGATGAGCTCTATTCAATCAAATGGTATAACTCTAACGGCGAGTTCTATCGGTGGGTTCCCAAAGACATACCTCCCGGACAGAAGTATGAATCGCGAGGAATATATTTGGACGTAAGTCTAGTTTATTGAGTTTGATATTTCATATTTAATCCGGGTATATATTTCAATAAAATTTTATTGTCTTAACATTGCGTTTATGATTATCTCGAGTCCAACACTCAATTAATTACAACATTAAACAGTATTAACACAATTTCGCGTCAAATCAGACAAACTATTCAAACTTTATGGACCTGGATTGTGATCAGTGTGTTATTTAGTGATGACCATGCTATTAAATTAGGGTATTTCATGCTCAGGATAAGGGATAAAGAAGAAACCCTTTTCTGATCAAATGATTTATCGTTAGTTATATTGAATTAATTGCGGAAAAAATCTAACAAACATTGAATTATTTATTCGCATAAAAAATAATAGATTACAATAAAATGTTTTATTTATGGGTCAACTCGTGAACACTCTGTGTTTAAGTAACTGATAGATAGAAGCGAATGATTTATCTTCTGATGAATCACTTCTTTGATTTTGGACATAAGTTGGACAACAATAATATAATTGATTAGTTGTGAGCCAAAGACCTGAAAGTTCTGAATGCAAGTAAAGTCCTCTTAAAGTTGAAAAATCTCCAAATAATTAATGGCCCGAAAACTCTTGGATTGGAAGACGACAACAGAATTGGCTTTAATTCAATTACACTTCTCTTTACACAAAACTTTGCGCTCAGTTTTTCAATCGATTCATAAGAAAAAGTCTTTTCAATTAATTTCTTGAATTTTCTATTGAATACTCATTTAAATACTGTTTATTCACATTTACTATTCGACTCGTGTTTTGATTTTTTTCTCTTCGATGAGTTTACTTTTTTTTTGCCCAACAAATCGATAAAATAACTCAATTATATATCGCATAAGAGATGTAAAAATCGATTAAAAATATTCTTATAATTAAAAACTGTATAAAACAATCGATAGAAATATTAGTCTTGAATATGAAATTATATCCGAATGCAAATAAGTGGAATAATCATGCAACTATTTCTCTTATATTCAATGAATATTTTAGTGAGCATTCATTTGTATTAAATTTTATTTTTAGGAACATTTATGTAAATTTCATTCATTTATTTGTTAATTAAATGCTTTAATTGTATTTTGACGAATATTTTCACAGAATATTCATTTGAAATACAATAATATTTTCTTCTTTCAAAACTCAATGATTGAAATTCCGGGAAAATGGAGGAAAAAATACAAAAATATTGAACACAAAGAACAGGTTTTGTTAGCATTTTGTCGAAAGTCAGTGAAACAAAAAAATTCTGTCATAAAAAGCGATTCTTTTGTTTTTAGTCTAAACTTGAGAAACAAATCGGAACCACATATGAGTGGCACATATGATGCCACACCACATATGTCAGAGTTAGATGAGACCGATTGGGTTTACGACACGACCCAACTTTTAATTTAATGCGCCAAACATTGAACTATGTGTTCTTGCATGAACACACATTTAATTTCGTGGCACATACTCTCTGTGTCTTTAATTATATACCAATTGTATATTTTAAGCCAACTTTTGTCATCTATGAGAAAAGACTACCTGTTTGTAGACAAACATCAGCTGAATATTGGGCTCAGAATATGAGTTGAGTGACTGTTGTGTTCACTTTATAAAGCGTTTTGTAATTCTCATCACTTTATGCATAACATAATGTTATTTAACTGAAAGCTCTATGGAGTTAAGTATTGTTATTAAAGCGTAGAATCGCATCAAAACACTGTGTTATAAGATATATGAGTAGAGCACACCATAGAGTCTATGATCTATGAAAATATAAAACCGAATTTCAAAATAGGATTATAACTAATGTATGAAAATATCTTTTTTTCTCCTCTTCTTATGTCGAATATATTTCTCTTCCGTCATATAGTTATCCAAATCGAGTTACGGAAATGTTTACCTCTCGATGACTGATCTGCACACAGACGGCACCTACAGATGCGAAGTAAGCAAATTCAAAGAATTTACTTTTTATCTTAATAGCCAAGAAAAATGTCCTTTATAAAATCGATCACTTAACAGAAGAGAGCTAGACAAAACATACATTAAGCTTTGCAGTTATCATGCAAACTATAGGGGCTCTAACTTACATTATTTCAGAGAAAAGCTAATCCCGAACTTTCTTTTCAGTGATAATCTATCAGAAATAAGTTTCTGAACTTCGATTTTTTGTAACGATTTCATTGATTTTTTTGAAATTTGTGTTAAAATTTAGGTAAGCGCTGAAGCGCCCAGTTTTCAGACCGTGAGGAAGGAAAAGGAGCTCAGAGTTTACAGTAAGTCTGGCTTTGAATTTAATGATAAATTTTAATGAATTAAATTGAATTAAAAACCGCTATAATTGAATGTCTCGAAGAAAATGTTACTTTTGATGAACGAGAAAAAGTGTGAAAATGTTAAGAATTTTCACTAAAATTACATTAAAATCATTAATCAGATAAGGATTTGAAAGATATGTTACTTTTATCACTAAATTAAGTTTTTCTCAGATCAATAGAATTGAATTTTTCAGAACTATTACTAAAAATCTTATTTCGTTAATAATAATGTGTTTGGGAGTAAGGACTCGTTTGCGAGCTTTGAGGGCACGACATAAAGTCATCACATAATTATTGCATATTAGGGGACAGTAGTAGAGCTCTCGTCGAAAATGGCTTTTCTGTTCAATGGGTTCGGATGTATAGTAATTCTGTTCTTATATTTGCATCATTTCTTTTGGTCCTAATGTATGACAAACTGGGAATAAACTGAATAATCGAATCAACAAAAATTCCCAGAATTCAGATCATTGGACCCGATAATAATGTTCTTGCATTCTATCCAATAGTTTATTACTTTTTACAGAAAATGTTTTCCGTTGAGTCCTTTATTCACTTACGGCTCCCCTCTATTCCTTCCATTTGCTTATGAAAAATATTTCTTCAAAATTGAAATCAAGTCAAGCATTTGGCACCGAAAATGTGAGTGCGCTCAGGCCCTGTGTGTGTGGCTTAAGCTGGAAACAAAATCTTCAAATATTCCCATCTAATGATTCAATGGGTCAGACATTCACAATAAATCAATAACTTTTTATACGGAAACTAATTTATTTTTCAAAGCCCAGGGTTATATAATAGACAATAGACTGATATATATTTTTGCGATCAGTGGGCCCTCAACGGAGTCCCGCATAAAAGTAATTTTGTGCTTATTATCAATGGTCTGACTGAGCATTAGTTCCATTATTTTGATGTACTCTCAAACATATGGCTATAAAATTAGATTCTCTTTCACTTCCAAGAGATGACCAAAAAATCTATATTAAGATATCAAACGTCAAATTGTTTGCAAATTTTCTCTTTTCATAAATCAATCGACATTTGGAGAAGAAATTCACTTAGTTTTTCTGCTCAAACAATATTCTCAAAGATGGTTAGCCATCACTCTCTATGAATACCAGGGATAACGACTTTCCACTCGATTAAGTGCTAAAAGAGAACTCAACTTTTATTATGTGTGAAATGCTCTCAAAATTAAGTCTAAATTAATATTTAGTGTTAATTAAGAAATAAATATTTTTGGAAACTTATTACAAAATCGATAACAAAAAACTTAGTTTTTTTAGAAAAATGTTTCGGATAACAATTGATGTCATTATCATTACATTCTTCATAAAACTTTGCATAAGAATTATTTGAGATAACAAAACATTTTATACAATAAAAGCTAATAAAAGACGTTGTGATCTCTCTCTCTCTCTCTCTCTCTCTCTCTCACTCTCTCTCTCTCTCTCTCTCCCTCTCTCTCTCTCTCTCTCTCTCTCTCTCTCTTCCGCTCTCCCATAAATATGCTATGATTATAAGGCACAGTCCTCCAAATATGCCTTTCCAACAGAGTGTGTAGTGATGTGTAAGGGATATAGAGATGGAGTAGTGATGCAGACATTAGGCTAAACACAGCTCTCGTCGGCCTCTGACCAGAAAAAGGAATATCTATTTTATGACTCATTGGAAGGCATTCTTGTCTCCAAAGCTCTTTAATGCCGAGTTCTATATGTATTATAACATTAAAAGAGATTCGATTCCAATATTCACATCGCCTTAGGATTAGATAACAAAACATAAACGAATCATTCAATTTATAAAAGGATTTTCTCTATTATGTAATTTTCTAGAAATACGACGAAAAAATTGAATAATATATTATGCAGAGGTTCGGGCGCTCAGGCTTTCAAACCTTTGATTAATGGATGAGCTTTTATATTGGCTTAAAATAAGACAAAACTGAAGTAATATTGAAAATACATATTTTAAAGTTTAACGAAAACAAAAAACATTTGCGAAGCCATACATTAAGAGATCAATTCGAGTAAACTATTGTAACGATCGACTAATACTTTCCAAATGCTATTAATGGAGGCAATGACCAGGATATCTATTAAATACCTTGTTCAATAAATCTAAGAATTGAAGAATTCATTACCGAGAATATGGGCTGAAATTGATTATAGAAAGAATAGATTTAACAGGCATAAAACGTTGATCTAACTCGAAATTTTCTTAAACTAAAAATGATCTTGGCTACTTATCAGTAATAGCATTGATAATAACGAACAGATATGAAGAGTGGGAATCAATAGTCACTATATTAGGAAAACTAAATAAAAGGAAATTTTTGTTTTTAATGTCGAGAGAAAAGCTGATCAAACATTCAGAGAAAATACTCTTTCCTCTAATGGAAGGCCTATTCATCGACTGAGAAAATTTCAATTTTCTCTTCAATACGATTATCATAAAAGTAGTAATAATAATAATACTAATCAAAACAGTGCCATAAATAGAGCGAAAGGGAGGCACAGCTTCGGACAGCATTAATAACCGGCCGTCTATTGAATGGCATAATGAATGAAAAACTAAAAGGAGGCCACAATTGGAAACGTGAAAACATCTGTAGCTCTTTTATTATACAAAACAGTCATATATTGCTATTGTATCGAACCGTTTCTGGAGCCACTGATTGCATAAAGAGTGAGGGGTTTCCCAATTTCCAAGAGATCGCCAAATATTTACCCAAAGTTTTTCTAAAGGGCTTCAAATTTATAACTTGGAGCTATTAAAACTCTTCACTCTATGCCATTACTCTTGTTTGGCTGTGTTTTTCAATTGATAGAAGAAGGAGCAAGCTTACTCTGCTTAGAGTGGCTTACCTTTGAACTAAACTTTTGGATGATTGAAGGCTAGAACGCTATGTCAACAAAGAGATGAGACACAGAAAAATGGGCTCAAATTAATTGCTATGTTTATAAAACATCAATCTTTGCAACCATTGGGAGGTCTCATCCGTTGCGGAATAAGAGTTGTAATAAGAGATAGAGAAGGCATAGAACGCCTAATACCTCATTCCGTCCGTTAGATCCCCCTCTCGTCCATCAATTCTAATGTATTAACGACTGTCTGTTGAGAGTATTGATCCAAATGTCTGTTTATTTTACAACTAATACAGAATATAATTTGTTTTGGCTATAAATTCACGGAAACTAATGCAAAGAATTTTCTAATTAATGAGTCATTAAAAAGAAATTTATGAAAAATTTTGAAACTAATGACAGAAAATATTTCTCATTCTCTAAATCATTGGATATTTGTTTTGATTCACTGAATATCTGCAAAAATATCTGAAGAATCCATTAGAAGACGTTAACTAAAAGAGGAGAGAAATTCATTGAATAAATGGAGAGATGTATCGATTACTTAATATCAGAGCTATTTGTATATTAACTTAATTCAGACATCAGTTCCGACACAAATAGCAGAACATAAGAGAAGACAATAAGACTATACGTTAATTCAATAATTTAAACACAAGAGAAACAGTCGATAGCTTTGAGACACAGACTGTGTAACTGAAGGGGAAGGCATATAATAAGCCTGAGTCTGGTTGACGAAACATAACATTTTCGATAAGAAAAGCATTGTTTTCGGTTTGGATTGACTCCCAATTGAGGCAACCCTTAGATTTCAATCAAAATGAAAAAATGGTTAACAAACGTAACCAATGTTTGGCATAATATAAGAGATTTAATATTAGTTTTGTTTCAGAACTCAATGCCAGACATCTGCCAAAAGCTTTAACTAATTTCGGGGTTATTCTGAGTAAGCAATAGACTGTTAGCAACCTCTCAAACCCAACCATACCTTCCGATTTGAGTTCATTCACTCATAAGAAGACATATTCTGTGATATACTGAAGTTTTTGAGCCATCAATACGTTGTGCACTAAAAGACGGAAAGACTGAATAAGGGCTCAAATATTAAAATTTTAATACAATTTCAATGTTTTCATTCAATTAAAGCTTACTTCCAGTTCAATACCATTCAGACGGAAAACAGATTTTAATCTTCAGAATCTTTGTCGTTGTTTTCATACCGTAATTGAATTTTAAATCAGATTCAAAAATTTGATTTATTCGAGGAAATTATGTTTGCCTTCTATTGAGTCAACCCGTTTTCTAACAGTTAATTAAGATTTCATCTTAGAATTTAGTGATTTAATACCTCGAAAACAGTATTGAGATTATGGTTAAATCAAATTACATGCTGTTATTTAAAACCAAATTTAAGACAAACAGTGATTAATGAAACACATGTTTGGAAATGAAGCGCAGAATTAGGGCTCAAATGAATGACTGTTTTGTTTATTGAAACCGGAAAAGTAGTTTCACTGCAAAGCACTTCAACTAAAGCCTTATTTCGTTTACAAACGGAAAACAATTTTTAAACTTCATGTTTAAGACTCAAGAATAGAGTTTATAATTAGAGTCATATTTATTTGTGTTAATAACTCAGAAACTGATAATTAGATGAAAATAATCACTTGTAATGACGCAAACACTGCAAACATATTGTTGTCTAACTTTTGTAACACATTTGTACTCGAATTTCAATTGTCTGTTGAGATGCTATCGATTAGTTACTTAACTCTCTGATTACATCTCAAGTGCTTAACCTATTTGTCAGCAGATATTTACCCAGAATAACATCATCTCAAGTGTTAACTGAGATTTCAATTAGAAAGCAAAGAACCAAAAATAAAATTGAGCAGAACTGCTGGTAATTACATGTCATACCTGATCCCAATTGAAGAATAGATTGTCTGTGAAATTGGTAGTGCATCAGAGGGAGGGTTTCGAGGGTAGATCTAATCACATAAAACAACATTTGTTTGCATGGAGTGTCTTAAGCTGTGCTCATATAAGGCAAGGGATGAGCTGTAAATACCATTTCGTCATTTGCTGGAACATGTGTTCCAGGAGTTTATAAGTCAAGTCGTACTCATTAGTCGACACATTTGGTGCTTAACTGAAGCGCTATCACTGAATGCTAACCAAAAGCGAACAAAAGCTAATGTTTTGAGAGATTAGATCTGTTGTGGTCTTCAAAGTCAGTGAAAACGCAAACAGAATATTCTGTTTCGATAACACTTTATTTGCTTTTATCGAAAACTAGGTTTTGACTGCATTTTAGGCACAGTTAGGGATAAACTGAAACTTAATTCATGTCAACAGTTCTCTGAAGAGACGAACTTTTATTTCGTGTAATAAACTTCTAAATAAAGACTTGAATTTCAGAATAATTTGATGTCTCGTTTAGTGCACTGTATTTAAGACACATTTTTCTCAAATCAATTTCTCAAACATTCTGTGAAATAGTATTTTGACTTCACTTTTGGCAATAAAATGAAAGTCAAAACATTAAATACAAAAGTCATAAAAAGTTAGACATTTTATAGTTTTAGAGAAATTCTTTGGCAAAGACTTTAAGTCTAATAGCAGTCGTTATGTCGGACTTCCAGTCGTTTTGGGAGATCATAAAAAATTCATTGAAAACCATTTCCTCGGAAACAATTAAATCAAAAACTTCAGCGAAACTCGTTTTTGGATACAATTTAGTGTTGAAATCAAATAAAACTTAGTTATAGACAAACAAACGGATTAGCAGTTCGTTTGAATGCAATCAATTTGATTAGAAAACAGCTAATTATTCTGTCCTTATTCTGTCCTCTCTTCTCATCTTTCTTTAGGCAAATATACTAATTAAGTGATTGGAAAATATCTCGAATGCTTCAAATGTATGGCTCACAGCACTCGACTCCATTTGTTATAGAGAGAGGAAATCACGACTCTATTTAACAAATTGTTTGTCTCTTCACTTATAATAGTAAAAACTTTCAATTTTCTAATTGCCATGATTAAAATATCAATCTATTCTATACCCATACATTTATATAAGCCAAGATCAAGCGTGTCTTTGCCTTTGGATAAAGATATTGCCTGGTTTTGTGGCTGAAGGGACTACTCTATTATGGGAGCCATTAGTCAGTTATACTATAAATTGGATTAAAATTGTTTCAATTGAAGCAAAAAAAAGTATTCAACAAATGATTTGAATGAAACCATTGTTCATAAGAATTGGGAATAAGTTTGAGTCCATTACAACAGTTAACGTATTTTCCAATCCATAACAATAGCTTTGATTGTGTGACACATTTGCCATCACTAATGGCACCGTTGGGTGCGAGTGAAGAGATCAGAATATAAGGGAACCACTGAAGTGAACACTCATCGGACGGCCATTTCTACAATGATTTAGTTTTTGCGGAAGTTTTCACACATTGATCAGAACCCAGGGCTGGAGAAAAAGTATAATACATTTCTTTATGATAGGATTCTCTTATAATTGATGAAAAGCGACAGATGTTGGGCCCACTCATCAGTTGTGTGCTATAAACTCAAAGCCGACTAAATTAGCGCCAAATAGTAATCATTATTTTTGGGACATTCAGTCCTATCGAACATAAGAGTCGTGTTTTGGTCACAAAATAATTTAAACATTGGAGCTAATGACGACCTATGACCAAGCTCACTTTCACTCACTCACACTCCACTTTAATCGAGTGTTTTCACACAATTTTATGGAAACTACAGAATATTCTCTTTGAATCTCTACTAAAATAACAGTTTTTAGGATTAGATGTGAGAAATACTGAAGGGCTGAGGCCTGTCCACCAGCTGTAGATCTATTTAAATGAGAAAAGGGGTAAAGTATTTGAATAATAAGATTCGATAAAAATGTTGGTAAACGATCAGTGATTAGGGAAAGTCTGACTTTTAATTAGGGATTACCAAGGAGAGCAGATGCACTTGGTCCTCTATACCAAAAATCTTAGAATTATGGCCTTACTCTTTGTTCGAAGGGCTACAATCAGGCCCTGCCCTAAGTGCCTGAAGGTGAGAATCTTGGCCATCCCTGCCTTTAATGACTTCATTACATTCGAGGAGTTGTCTGCAGTTTAGTATCGAAAGCGTTCAATATTTTCAGTGGTTATGTGAATTATATGCAAAATAAATGATTTGGTTATAGTTATTGCCGAACATAACCACCGAAACTCGCATTCAATTCAATCAAAGTTTTGAATTTAATACAAAAATTTTGATTATATATAAAAGTACCACAAAATTTGTGTTCAAAAGAAGCAAATCATTGATTATTTTTGAATGAAAATGTGATCAAAATCATACTCTTTTCCATCTTTTTGCCGGAGGTGTCCGCTTACAAAAGAACCTGCCATTTGTCCACCATTTCTATGTTCCCTTAATTCAGTTAAGTGGACATATGCTGTAACACCTCACATAACCGATCACTGCCCGACAAAAAGAGGTAAATGGGTATGAATAATACAAAAACAAAGAAAATATTGTAACGTTAAGGTCTGAATCAATTCTTTTTCACTAAAATAAGACATAATTGAATCAAATTGTGGACAGCAAACAGAGGCAACTCTAGAAATCATTTTTAAATGTAGTGCTTATGGGTTTCACTCACAACATGTTAAGTCAGTACTGAATTTACGACAACTTAATCCAAAGTAACCGAATTTAGCCGAAAAACGGATTTTTCACTGGTGAAGAACCACCCGTGCCCCCTATCCCTCCTGTCGGCGAAGAGCTTAATGACCTCTGGCCTAACCCCTGCCTCTGTTCGCTGATAAATAACATTGATTACATAATAATTGTTGCAATGATTTGAGAAAAAAAAATTAATCTAAATATAAATAATATTTTAACATTTGTTTGTAATTATGATTCAGTGATTGAATTATTCCTTAATTTCGATGAGAATTGTCATACATTTGGGACAACTGAAGCCTCCGACGGGTTTTCCACATTCGCCCACACAATAGATGTGTCCGTTTCCACACTTATACCACTTGATCTGACCAAGAGCCGTCTTTATGCTCTCCCTTTCCTCTGGGCTCAAATTCATGAAAACCCGGAATTGAAATAACGCCGGATTTGAGGACAACTTTGAGGAAAACATCTTCACTTCTGATCTCAACTAATGACTAATTATTCAGAATATTTAAAACCATCTTTGAGTTAGTGAAATAAATAATTAACAAGATCAAATCAACTCACTTACCAGAGTCTTGCAATTAGTGATCAATTGATTATTCAAGATTTGAAATAAAGAGTTTTTCAATCAGTGAGTCATTAAATATTGATGTAATGCTTTGTTTGGCTTTTTATCC
>JAQGBD010001217.1:0-17976 GCA_034698165.1 Punctoribates punctum | reverse complement strand
ATTGTTTCCTCGTTTTCTTCATTTTCTCGTTCTCTTGCTTTTCGTCTCCGAATAGAGCGAAGCGAGACTCCAGTCGTCACCAGAGAGACGTCACCAATCGATTCAACCGTTTCTTAACAATTACGGCGCGAGAGAAGAGTTGAGAAGAGAGAGAAGAACGTCGAGAGAGAGAACTCTTTGTTCAGCGAATTGCGACCAATCAGAGCAGAGACAGAGAAAAGAGGAATTCCTCGCAGTGCTGTTCGGGGGTCGCGAGAGAAGCGCCGACGAAGAAAACGTTTTTCACGTTTGGCTCAGAATTGCGTTCGAAGAATCGCTTTTCGCGAGATTTGAGTCCTTTTGAGAGCAGAATATTCTCTTCTCTCAGAGCTCTGAATGAGAGAAACAAAAAGTCACAAAAGCCGAGAAAAACTATTGATTTTCCGATTGACGCAACGACTCTCGCCTTTTGCGCAGAAAACGCTCTCCAGACGAGTCTCCCTCTGACCAGAGCCGAGTCCGAGGAGAGCGCACAGAGCGGAGAAACAGAGCTATTCTTCTTCTCCTCACTCGAGAACCGGTTCTCCAAATTCCGGATTCTCTCACAGCAGACGTAATTTGTGTTCACACCCGAGACACGTGTTTTGCAATAATGTCGATCCCGACGTTCATCGAGATCTCAGAGACGGAACAGGTCTGTCACGCGTTCACTAGTAGTAAGTACTTCCCATTCACTCACTCTCTCCCTTGACAGTGCGAAGAGCTGCGCGAGTACTTCCTCTCTCTGGGCGCCACTCTTTCGCCGAAAAGCGATTCTTTCACTTCTGAACTAAAACAACTGATTTCCGTCTGCGATGTCGTTCTGAGAGACGCGCCGCCACTCAAAGAGGCGGACGTCGAGTCTGTCCTCAATTCGATCGTCTCTCTGCTGATCCTCTCGGTTCCGCAGTCCTCACAAGAGGCCAATCAACTGATTTCCGCGTTTTGCGAACAACTCCTGAAAGCAAAGACTCCGAAAACGGCTTTAATCGCGTCCCGAGTGTAAGACTCTTCTTCTCCAAAGCAATTCTCTAACCTTTCGCTCTCTCTCAGACTGAAGAACCTGTTCGGCGCTCTCAGCGACATAACTGACCTGCGGTTCATTGTTTACCACACTTTGGTGCGATTGTCTTCTGTGACGAACCAAATAAATCTGGTGTTCGAAGACCTGACAAAACTGAAGACTTGGTTTCCGCAGAAACTCATCGGAACGGAGAGAATGCAGTCTCTGCTGCGACTCCTCCACGAAGTGCTTCTCCAGCAGAAGCACTCGGAGTCGGCCTCCAGAGTGATGATCGAGTTGTTGTCGACTTACACCGAAGAGAACGCCTCTCAGGCCAGAGACGACGCCCACAAGTGTATCGTCTCGTGTCTGATGGATCAGAACACGTTTCTGATGGACCACTTGTTGGCTCTAAAACCGGTGAAGTTCTTAGAGGGAGAACTCATTCACGACTTGTTAACCATTTTTGTGGCCGAAAAGCTCACCGCTTATATCAAGTTCTATAACGCGCACAAAGACTTCGTCGAATCGCTGGGTAAGTCTCGCCGCCAATTCGCTGCCTCTGACTCTCTCTCTCTCTCTCTCTCCCTCTCAGGTCTCTCTCACGAACAGAATCTGCAGAAAATGCGTTTATTGACGTTCATGCAAATGGCGGAGAACCGCAAAGAGATTCCTTTCGACGCCATTCAGGCAGACCTTCAGCTCAACGCGGATCAGGTCGAGGCCTTCGTCATCGACGGTCTGTTCCTCTCTCTCAGTCCAACACTTGTCTAAGAGTTGTCTTTAAACAGTTCTGCGAACAAAGCTCGTGAAGGCGAAAGTGGATCAGCTCCAGAAGCGAGTCCTCGTCTCGTCAACGATGCACCGGACGTTCGGTCGGCCCCAATGGCAGCAGTTGAGAGACACGCTCAGCAAATGGGCGCTGAACTTGGGTCAGGTCCAGCACACGATTCAAGCGGCCGTTCATTCGTCTGTTAATTGACTTTATTTATAATAAAATAGTTTTCTATTGAATTCTCTGCAAAATTGTCGCCCAATTCCCCGAATCGTAGTAAAGGTCTAAAAGCCGTGCGTTTCCAACGCAACCCACCAGAGACCGGAGCTCTCCCTCTCTGAACACGTGATAATAGCGGAGTTGTCGGTCGGCGCTCGTCTTCCAGGGAACCAACAGCTCCTGACTCCGGAATTGAGTTCCGTTCTGATGAACGCACAAATCGTATTCATTGTCTTCTCTCTGCTCGTCGGCGAGCGTCTGATCCTTCTTCAGGTACTGACTGTCAGTTCCGTCTTTGTTCTGTTCGAAAGCCCAGACATAGACCAGTGCTTTGCCGTTGAGTGCGAGCAAATCGACGATCGATTGCAAGGCTTTGACTCGTCTCCGGTGTGACGACAAGTGATGCAAAACTGCGATACAAATACAGGCGTCGAAAGCGCTCCGAACCGAGAGTTGGAGACAATCGCTGAGAAAGACTTCGTTTCGCTTCTGTTTGCAAATATTGAGCAGTTGTTGCGAGCGATCGCATCCAATGACCACTAGATTGGAGTTTACGTTCAAATACTTGCCGTTACCGCAGCCCACGTCTAAGACCAGCGATCCTTTGGGCAGAGAGTCCAGGAATTGGGAGACCTTAGGCCACGGCTTATAACGAGTTTCGCTGAAATGAGAGGCAATCGTTTCGTAGACTTTGTGCACATATTCTGACTCCAAATGAGTGGCGTTTTCTTCGCTTATTTCGCTCTTCTCTTGGTTTGGGTTTTGGGACTGAAATCAAAACAATTTGTTTAATGGAATGGTTTGTGTCGTGACTCACATCACAATATCGTCTGAAATCGCATTTGCAGTCATTTCTCTTAACTTTCCGGAAAGTCAACGAAATTCTGGTTTTCCTCTGACTTAAAGTCAATCGCTTTTTATTACTCTTCAGAGCGATTAGATCTGACTTCGAAGGACTGATACAATGGGTCCACAAATATCTGCTCTCATCCCTCATCAGAAGGACTGATCTCTTCGGCAGAAAGACATTCGACTGTTGTTTGTCTTCAGGATTTCTGAATTGCATCACAATATCCGATCCAATGCTTACAGAAATAATACAGTTTTCGCACATAGAATGTGTGTCTCTATGAGCGGGAATCCCATGACCTGAAACTCAGTCAATAATTATTAACGCTTTCACACAATTTGGTGAAAATACCGGCGAAATAACAGTTGACAGTCAACTGGTCCGGAATATCTTCGATTAGTTTCCTTTCGAACAATCGATTCAAAATGAATTCGTATTCTTCGGGAATCCTTTCGATGGGTTTTTCGCCATTTATTGTATTTGTCGAATAATCGAATTCAAACCCGAAATGTCTGACCAATCGGTTCTTCATTCGGTTGTTCTGCTGAACCGGAATCTCTTCGAACAACGATTGTGTCTGAGAAGAGAGTTAATCCGTTTAATCAGTTTGAGAAGAGTTGAGAAGAAAACTAACCAATTGGAAGACTTTCTCTTCTTCCTCGAGTGTAAGAAACTCTTCTACGAGTTTAAGACCGTTTGGTTTGCGGTCAAAGAGTGAACAATAGGTTTCTATCTTCTGTTCGCTCTTCTCTAAGACCTCATTCCAAATGAGTTGAGAAATGAAAGCGATATTCAACTGACGACTCAATTCCGGGCAAACCTTTTGATTGAGTGCTTCCAAGGCTTTGATTGCTTCCAATTGTTGACTGAATTCTATCAAAGCGTAAGGTCTTTGAGGAATCAGAACGATGTCTGCGATCGTCCCGAAAGCCGAGAAGACACTCTCGAGCTCTTCGTGAGACACTTCGCAGATGAGGCCCGCGTTTGAGACCAACAGGAATCTCGAGGGTTGGCCGCAGTCGTCAACGTTGACGCTCTCGTGTTTGGCCAACACTGACAGCGATCGCAACTGTTTTCTGTTCGTCTTTTTCAAAGAAAATCCGTTTTGTTTGCAAACAGACATCGAATCGTTTCCAGACTTTTAAACTTTAAAAACACTTGAATTCAAAACATAGCAAAACGTAAACAAAAACACATGTTTTCAGTTGACATCTGATACCAGAGGCAGACGTTTAGTCCTATTTGTAATCTGAGAACTCTACTGACAACAGCTCTGGTCTGAGAGGGGAAAAGGTCTAATGCTTGCAAATGGGTTTCCGTCTCGTTTGACACATCAGAGGAATGACACAAATGTGTGCTGAGCGGAGAGGGCGCCGCCCACTGACTGTCGGTCGTCCAATGGGAGGCCTGGAATGGGCTGACGTCGTCCAGAATCGTACGATATAGCGGTCATGCGATTGAATGCCACGCTTTGAGTCAGGATTTCATCACTTTTCGCATTCAATTTAAAGGAAGTGTTTTCTCCAAACTCTATGGCAGCCAATCGCCAACAGACGGGGGTTTGGCCACAACTCGGATCTCACGGGTATTCCTTTCCATTCTCTTAGCAGTGATTTACTCTTCGAATCGACACTTTCCTCTCTGATCGTCTGTTTATCTGTCCATCTCTTAATGACAAGTCTTTTCCGATTCATTTCAGCCAAAATGTCTTCGAATGCTAACCACACGGACGACGACGACAGCCAAAGGTCAGTCCTCTTCTCCTCTTCTGTCATAACTGTTGCTAATTATGAGAGAATTGAGAGAATATTCTCTCATTAGTTGCGATAACCGGTAATTCGATAATTGGTTTTCTCTTTCCTCAATGCCTTTGAGGAAAATAAGTGTCAAATATTGTGACCAATTAAATGGGAATCTCCTCTCTATTCTCCCTCTGTTCTACTCTCTGCTGTTCTCTGTTGACTGTCCTCTAATTTTAGCCAAAAATGAAGACTTGATTTTCGCAAAACATTCCTTTACTTATGGTTCGAATGTTTTTCTTCTTTTTCTGTTTTAATAGCTTTCGGTTTAATATATAATAAATTGAGTGAAACTATTATTTTTCAGTCGATTTGTTGTTTCACTGGTTTCACAATCCGTTAGATTTTGAGTTTTTTCCCAACAATTTTCCGCTCGTTTTGAATCAATTGTCGCAAAAATTGTGGCAAAATTTGAGCGAAAAATCTCCAAAACACTGAAATCAGGCAATAATTGAGAGAATAATCACGTTTTCAGTGAATATTCTGATCACTCGTTAGGCCATCATTTGCTGATCTCGTCTCTAATCTGTGCGCACAGACTGTCGCAGTTCTTGACATTCACACCACTGAACCGCAGATCTGTTTATCTCTTATCTGTATTTTGTGTTAAAAATTCAATTTATATAAAAAGTGAGAGAAAAGCAAAACTCGGAACAAACTGTGCCTCAAGTCTATTAAAAACCGATTTTTTCTTTTTGTGCCACAAATCAGAGCTTTTGCGGAAACTTTTGCCCGACTTTGCGATTGTTATGCAATTGATGTGAATATAAGTGATTCCAAAATAGTGCTAAACAATAGCCGGAGGGATAACCACTGGATTTCAGAGAAAAGTTTTCTCAAAACATGTTTTAGGATTCTTTGACTTTTGGCTGACTTTTCACTGACTTTTCACTTCAGCCTTGATTTCTGATTTGGTTGTGATCTGTGCACAACTCAGTCTCTTATTGTCACAAATCGTTGGCTAATATCCGCACAGAATGGAAAACATGTAAATATTTGATTGATTTTGAGACTCACTTTCACTTCTGGTTTCCAGAAATTCCACTCTATTTATGAATCAAGTTTTCATTAATGACTTTGAAATAAGTGTGTTATCGCTTGAAAGGGAGAGAGAGTCAGAGCTATCCTTTCCTCAACTCTAATGCATTATTCAAATGAATAAAAGTTTAATTAAAAAATTGAAATATTTTTTTTGTAACAAATCGTCAGCGAAATGGTATTAAAGATTTGTTTTGTCGTTAAATCGCTATTAGAGAGAGATTTCGTTGCATTTATCGATATTTGCGTTTTAGATATGAATTTCAGTTTTAATTTCCTTATATTTAATGCTTTGAAACTCGTTTTGACACAAAAACTATTTCTCTCTTCAGTTCTGAGAACGAGAAACCGATTTTCACGATAAACGCAGCGCCAGATTGTTCCTCACCAGAGCCCGAAGAGCTCGAAGAAGAACAAGAGTCGCAACCAAACTCTCTCACCATCGAGACTATGGACAGTAAGCGTTTTCACAGACAGAGTCGACAATTACGCCAATCCATGTCTGGAATACATTTGTCGCTTCAAGACCGCGACCGACAGGACCTGACTCTGGCCACGCCTGAAGAGTTCATCAAACGGTTCAACGGCACGAAAGTCATTAACAAGATTCTGATCGCCAACAATGGCATCGCAGCCGTCAAATGCATGCGTTCTATCAGACGATGGAGTTATGAGATATTCCGTAACGAGAGAGCCATCAGATTCGTTGTTATGGTCTGTCCCTCTACTCTTTTCCGCCCTTTTCTCACCCCTCTCTCTTCAGGTGACGCCCGAAGACCTGAAGGCTAACGCCGAGTACATAAAGATGGCGGACCACTACGTTCCGGTGCCCGGCGGCACCAACAACAACAACTACGCCAACGTCGAGCTCATCGTCGATATCGCCAAAAGAATGAACGTTCAGGCGGTGTGGGCCGGTTGGGGCCACGCCTCCGAGTACCCCAAACTGCCAGAACTGTTAGGAAAGGCGGGCATCGCGTTCATGGGTCCGCCCCATCAGGCCATGTGGGCTCTCGGCGACAAAATCGCGTCCTCTATCGTCGCCCAGACGGCAAAGGTTCCGACTCTTCCCTGGAGTGGAAGCGGACTCTTTTGCAAAGACTGGAAAGAAGGCAAGAATTTCAAGATTTCCCCCGAATTGTATCGAAAGGGTTGTGTCCATGACATCAACGAGGGTCTGACCGCCGCCAACAAAATAGGCTTTCCTGTGATGATCAAAGCCAGCGAAGGCGGCGGCGGAAAGGGAATCAGGAAAAGCGAGTCCTCAGACGACTTTCCCCAAATGTTCCGTCAGGTGCAGAGCGAAGTGCCCGGAAGTCCTATTTTCGTCATGAAATTGGCCAAATACTCGCGCCATCTCGAGGTCTGACTTCTTTGACTGTTCTTCTGATCACTGACTCTGATCTCAGGTCCAACTATTGGCCGATCAATACGGAAACGCGATCTCACTGTTCGGTCGCGACTGTTCCATCCAAAGACGTCACCAGAAGATCATCGAAGAGGCGCCGTGCATCATTGCCGAAGAGGCCACTTTCGCAGAGATGGAGAAGGCGGCCGTCCGTTTGGCCAAAATGGTCGGCTATGTCTCGACGGGAACCGTCGAATACCTCTACGACCCAAATGAGAAGGAGTTCTACTTTCTGGAGCTGAACCCTCGTCTGCAAGTGGAGCACCCGTGCACTGAGATGGTGGCCGACGTGAATCTGCCCGCGTGTCAGCTCCAGATAGCGATGGGTCTCAGACTCAACCGAATCAAAGAAATACGAATTCTCTACGGAGAGAGCGGTTGGGCCGACACTGAGATCGACTTCTCGAGAGCCCGATCCCGTCCCTGGGGTCACGTAATCGCCGCCCGAATCACATCCGAGAATCCGGACGAAGGCTTTAAGCCGTCCTCTGGAACCGTTCAGGAACTGAATTTCAGAAGTGAGTAACTCTGAGGTGACTCCAAATCTCTTTCATTACTCACTGTCCGACTGTTAGGCAGCAAAAACGTTTGGGGCTACTTCTCGGTGGGCGCCTCCGGTGGTCTCCACGAGTTCGCCGATTCCCAGTTCGGTCACTGTTTCTCTTGGGGTGAGGACAGGGAAGACGCGCGCGAGAATCTGGTTCTGGCCCTCAAAGAGCTGTCAATCAGAGGCGACTTCAGAACAACCGTCGAATATCTGATCACTCTCTTGGAAACGGAGGACTTCCAGAGTAATGAGATCAACACGGGATGGCTCGACAAACTGATCGCCGAAAGAGTCCAATCAGGTGCTCACTCTCTGCTCTCTCTCTCTCCCTTATCTCTGACTCTCTCTCAGTGTTTTTGAGAACTGATTTCCACTGTTTGTAGTGAAGAGATGTGGTCACAAACGAAGCTTCAGTTTCCAATCCAAAGGTCTTTTTTCTTCTTAGGCTTTCGTTTTGTTCACAATTTTGTTCCTTTCGTTTCATTTTGTTTCCTCTGTTTTGTGACTTCGATTCAAACCTTTTGCTTCGTTAGGAAAACCGAAGACCTCTTTGGCGCTGATCTGCGGATGCATTCATGTCGTCGACTCTCAGCAGCAAAACAATTGGCAACACTTCCAGTTGTCTCTACAAAAGGGACAAATACTTCCGGCAAACACTCTGTCCAACACACAGAACGTTGAACTCATATACGAAGGAACCAAATATGTGGTGAATGTCACCAAATCCGGAAACAACAGCTATTTTCTCGTTATGAACAACACTTTCAAAGAAGTCGAAGTCCACCGGATGTCTGATTCCGGACTTCTCTTGTCTGTCGACCACTCGTCTCACACGACGTATATGAAGGAAGAGGTGGACCGCTATCGGGTCGTCATTGGAAACCAGACCTGCGTTTTCGACAAAGAGAACGACCCGACGATTCTGAGATCGCCCTCAACCGGTACTCTCCTCTCTTCAGAGCCATTCAACTGACTCTTCTCTCGATTTCAGGAAAGTTACTGCAGTTCCTGCTGGAGGACGGATGCCATGTATACTCAGGACAGGCCTACGCAGAGATCGAAGTCATGAAAATGGTTATGACTCTCACAACCCAAGAGTCGGGTCTTGTTCACCACGTGAAGAGGTCGGGCGCCGTTCTAGAGGCGGGCTCTGTGTTGGCGCGACTCGATTTGGACGATCCAACGCGAGTGCACAGAGCGGAGCTCTTCACCAAAGGCTTCGACGCTTTGGATGAAGAGAGTGAGTCTCCATTAGGTATAACAACGAGTTTACAATTTTAAGGATTACTATAATTTTGAAGCCGATGACGACTCTTCAGGTGTCTCCTCTGCGAGTTCGGCCCAAGACAGTCACGTGGCCTTAACGGAGGCCAAACTCAATACGACGTTCACTCACGCGAAGAACCATTTGGAGAACGTTTTGGCCGGTTATGGATTACCCGAACCCTTCTTCACGCAATACATGAATCACTTCGTGGAGCAGTTTATGGATTGTCTTCGAGACCCACGACTGCCGCTCCTCGAACTGCAGGACATCATCTCTTCGACTTCGGGACGAATTCCATCTCAAGTGGAAAAGTCTATTCGAAAACTGATGAACAACTATTCGAGTAACGAATCAAACCCTTATTTCGATCGCTAACTCAGTTCCTCTTCAGGTAATATCACTGCAATTCTGGCGGCGTTTCCCTCCCAGCAAATCGCGTCAGTCATCGACTCGTATGCGGCCACTCTCCAGAAGAGGGCCGATCGCGACGTCTTTTTCCTCAACACTCAGGGAATCGTTCAATTGGTTCAGAGGTATCGCAACGGAATTCGCGGTCGAATGCGTTCCTGTGTTCAGGATTTGGTCAAACATTACATCGAAGTGGAGCAACACTTCCAGTCCGGTCATTACGACAAATGCGTTTCGCAGCTCAGAGAGAAGTACAAAGACGATGGAATGGGAACAGTCGTCCAGAAGATCTTCTCTCACCTGTCGGTAAACAAGAAGAATCAGCTGATCATCAAACTGATTGATCACTTGTGCGGTCACGAGCCCGGAATCACCGACGAGTTGTCTTCCATTCTGAACGCTCTGACAATTCTGAACAAAGCAGAGAACGCGAAGGTTGCGCTCAGGGCTCGTCAGGTACTGATATCTGCTCATCAGCCGCCGTTTGCCTTAAGACACAATCAGATGGAATCGATTTTCTTGTCCGCGATTGACATCTATTCCCACGAATTCGAACCAAACGTTTTGAATAAACTGATTCTCAGCGAGACTTCAATTTTCGATGTTTTGCATCAATTCTTTTATCACTCGAATGTCGTCGTCAGAAGAGCTGCTCTCGAAGTAAGACTTTCACTTTCTTATGATTGCCTTTTCTAACTCTTCCCCCCACTGGACAGGTGTATGTGCGTCGCGCCTACATCTCCTACGAAATGGTTTCTCTGCAACACTCTGTCATTGGCTCTCAAGACCGACACTCTGTGGACAGTATTCACTCAAAGTCTTCGAGTACTGCGATCCGCGACAACTCTATTCCGTGCGCTGTTTACCACTTCATCCTTCCCTCATCTCATCCGTCGATTGTGAATCCGGGAACGAATAGCTCCGGCACTCAGACCACTCAAAGTCCGTCGATCGCAGTCGTCAGCGAATCGAGTGATGAAAACCAAATCATTTCGTTCAGCAATTATAGGGTCGGACTCATCGCCGCCTTCAATACTATGGAACAAATGGAAGTCAGTCTCTTTTTCGATCAGTTTTCGACTCTTTTCTGATTTTCTCATTGAATTTTAGGTTTACTTCGATAACTTGATTGAAATACTCAGACAATCCGAAGAAGACATAAACATCGAGAATCAGTGGCAACACGTCGGGGGAGACATATCTGCGTCGCCACCAAACCGACAGAGAAGCGGTTCACTAATGGTTGCCAGAGAGCGAACGCAGTCTCTCACATTCCAGGCCCTCATAGAAGACGTGGAACCCATTTATATCGTCAACATTACCATAAAATCCGACGGTTCTGATGACGCGCTTCTTACCAAACGGTTCCATCAGTTCTGTCAGTTCCGAAGAGCAGATCTGGAGAAGCAGTCGATCAGAAGAGTGACGTTCATTGTGTGCGACCGCTACCGCTTCCCCCGATATTTCACTTACAGATTCCGAAACGGTTATAACGAAGACACGATTTACCGACACTTAGAGCCGGCGCTGGCTTTTCAATTGGAAATCAATCGGTTGAGAAATTATGATTTGGAGGCCATTCCCACTGCCAGTCAGAAAATGCATTTATATCTGGGAAAGGCCAAAGTCTTGGCTCCGGGACAACAGGTCACTGACTTTCGTTTCTTCGTCAGAACTATTATCCGTCACTCAGACCTAATCACCAAAGAGGCGTCGTATGAGTTCCTACAAAACGAAGGTCTGTCCAAACCTGTGATTCTGTGAACTAACTTTGGTTTTCAGGCGAACGCCTTCTTCTGGAGGCTATGGATGAGTTGGAAGTGGCGTTCACTCACCAGTTGGCGCCTAAGACCGACTGCAACCACATATTCCTGAACTTTGTGCCGAAAGTGACCATGGACCCGACGAAGGTACCCTATGTACGGCCTGTCGTTCGCTTTGGTTTTGTTTTGTTTACTTATTTACTAACATTTATTGTATTTTTAATTTTATTTACGTTTAAGTCTTTCTCTCTTTTCTTCGGTTTCGGCTTTTTTTGGAAATAACCGTAGATTTAGTCCTTTTTTACTCATTTCGGTGAATTGTTTTGCGGGGTTTCGCACGAAATCTGATTTAATTCTTTGAAACGATTATCACTTTTGACGTTAAATAGATCGCAGAAAACGTCAGAAATATGGTTATGCGTTACGGCCCCCGACTTTGGAAGCTTCGAGTATTGCAGGCGGAGATCAGAATGATTATCCGCTCGACGCCTACCTCTAAGTGTACGCCTTTCCGCCTCCTGTTGGCCAACGAATCGGGTTATTATCTGGATATGCATCTCTACAAAGAGGTTTTGGACACGGCTTCCGGTGCCATGAAGTTCGAGGCCTGGCCGGGAACAGGAAAACCGGGTCCTCTTCACGACTTACCGATTTCGACGCCTTATATGACTAAAGACTATCTCCAACTCAAACGCTTTCAGGTTTTTGTCACCACTTTTGCCGACTCTTCGCTTATACTCTGTTTTTAGGCCCAAAGCAATGGCACGACATATATATACGACTTCCCCGACATGTTTCAGGCGGCGCTCATCAAAATGTGGGAGGAATACCTCGAGTGTAGGCCTGAGCTTGAAATGCCGGCTCAAGTGATGCAATGCATGGAACTGGTGTTGGACCCGACAAACCCCTCGCGAATGATCGAAATGAAGAGAGTCCACGGAGAGAACGACTGTGGAATGTGCGCCTGGAGAATGACTCTCTTCACCCCCGAGTACCCCAACGGCAGAGATATAATAGTGATCGGGAACGACATCACTCATCTGTTGGGAGTCTTCGGTCCCAAAGAGGATATGGTTTTCCAGAAGGCGTCTGAAAGGGCCCGCGCTATGGGTATTCCCCGAATCTACTTATCGGCCAACTCTGGCGCCAGAATCGGTTTGGCAGAAGAGGTGAAGGGTCACTTCCAGGTGGCCTGGGAGGACGACACCAATCCCGACAAAGGCTTCAAATATCTGTATTTAACGCCCGAACAATATAAAAGAGTCGCCGATTCGGTCAAAACGGAGCTCATTGTTGAAGACGGAGAGACCAGATATAAAATCAATGACATCATTGGTCAGGGCGAAGGACTGGGCGTCGAGAATCTGAAGTACGCGGGAATGATCGCTGGCGAGTCTTCTCAGGCCTACAACGAGATCGTGACCATAACAATGGTCACCTGCAGAGCCATTGGAATCGGTTCTTATTTGGCGCGTCTTTCGCAGCGCGTCATTCAAATCGATAACTCGCACATCATTCTGACCGGAGCCGGAGCTCTCAATAAGCTGTTGGGCCGCGAAGTCTACACTTCTAACAATCAATTGGGTATTAATTGCTTTGAAAACATTTTTGAGTCTTATTTTCGGTCAAACTTAAGGTGGAATCCAAATAATGTATGCAAACGGTGTGAGTCATACCACAGCTCAGGACGACTTGGAGGGCGTCTCCACTGTTCTCAAGTGGCTCTCATATATGCCGTCTCAACGCTTTTCTCCGCTTCCAATGATCGAATCCTTGGACCCGATCGACCGCGAAGTGGTATTCACGCCGACGTCTTCGCCATATGACCCGCGATGGATGCTAATGGGTTTGTCCTCTTCCTCTCAAACCATTCACTTATCTCTGTTTATCTCAGGCCGTGAGAATGCACAGGGAGTGTGGGAGGACGGCTTCTTCGACAGAGGCTCCTGGCAGGAGATCATGAGTGGATGGGCGCTGACTGCGGTCGCAGGTAGGGCTCGTTTGGGCGGAATTCCCGTCGGAGTGATCGCAGTGGAGACCCGAACTATTGAGCTGATAATTCCGGCTGACCCTGCTAACCTCGACTCAGAGACCAAAGTCGTGTCACAGGCCGGTCAGGTCTGGTTCCCCGACTCGTCGTTCAAAACAGCTCAGGCTATTCAGGACTTCTCTCGAGAGGACTTACCGCTAATCATTTTCGCCAATTGGAGGGGATTTTCCGGAGGAATGAAAGACATGTACGACCAGGTCGTGAAGTTCGGCGCTTATATCGTCGACGCTCTACACGAATACAAACAACCGATTATTGTGTATATCCCGCCCTGTGCTGAGTTGAGAGGTGGCGCGTGGGCTGTGCTCGGTATGAATGTCTTTCCCATTGCCTTTAATCAATGATTTGTCTGAACAGACGCCACAATAAATCCGCGACATATGAAGATGTTTGCCGACAACGACGGCAGAGGAGGAGTTTTAGAACCGGAAGGAACGGTCGAAATTCGGTTCCGACAAAAGGATCTGATCAAAACGATGCACCGCTGCGACAACGGATGCAAAGAACTTCTGAGTCAGTCCTCATTTCACTCATTTTTGAGCCAAAATCTAATTCTTTCGGATTTTCAGACAAAATAAATGAATCGAATTCTACGGACGAAAAGAAACGACTGGAGAAAGAACTGCACGACAGGGAGTCGGCTCTGTTGGGAATGTACCATCAGGTGGCCCTCTCGTTCGCCGACCTGCACGACACTCCTATGCGAATGCTGGAGAAGGGCTGCATCTGTGATATCGTTCCCTGGCATAAGTCGAGGAACTATTTCTATTGGCACTTAAGGCGAGCCCTTTGTGAGGATAGAGTCAAAAATGAAATCCAGAGTATTATTTGCAATAAGAACGACGCGGAAACCGCTTCGATGATCCGGCGCTGGTTTATCGAACATCACGGACAGCATAACGTAGGCTTTCCTCTCAATTATTTCAACTTTTTTTAACCATTGAATTTCAGCAACACTTGTGGGACGACGACAACAGAGCTGTCGCCGAATGGCTGTCCTCTCAACTGGAAAGCAACACTTCAACTGTTTTAGAGAATATTCGGTGTATTCAAAGGGATGCTCTCACCCGACAAATACAGGGGTAAGCCTTTAGAGACTGTCTCACAAGAGAACGGCTTTCAGTGAGTGTTTCGTTCGTTCAGTTTCTACAACGAGTTTCCTTCGGCGACATTCGACTCTTTGGTCCAATTGATTCACTCGGGAATGACTACTCAGCAGAGAACAGATCTGTTGGCGGCGTTGGTCTCACTGGAGGGTCAGTCTCCCAAATCTCCTCAAATAGCCTCCGCTTCTAACGCTGACAGCACTGAAAGTGGAGCAGACATTCCGAGCGGCGACGAAGTGTCCAAAGAAGAGATCTGAGTCACACTTCGCGTCTCTTTTTCTATAGATTTATACGAATTTTAAATGAATTTTATTTTTCTGAATAATTATTATCTAAAATAGGATTGAATTGTATTTTATACACATTTAAAGAATTTCTCGCAATAATTGTTGAATTTGTTACTTATTTTAATCGCATTCCAAACCATTTTAGCATAAATTGAATAAAATTTAATCATTCGTTAGTTTTCGGAACTCTTTTACTTCTGATTCGCTGAAAGCCTTCAATTATTTCAGAAAATTATATATTTTCTGTACTTTTAATCAAAATTCTCACTTATTTTCCTTGAATTGGATGTCATTTGAAGGCAAGTAATTGAATGAGTGAAGAGTCGGACCCAAATGTAGACCCAATCACCGGATTATTGTTATCTGACTCTCAGTTTCTCCGAATATATTGTAATTGAATTTTGATTTTTTTTTCATTTTTGGGCCTATATTTTGGGTTTAGTCCTGTCTTTCCTCACATATCATGATTCATGAGTCAGTGCTTCTAATTTATTTGTAGCCTTTCCTTAAGCTTTGGGCAGTTATTTGCAAATAAATTGGGTCTCAAATGTAATTATCTTTCAATTAAGGAATCAATTTATTCCAATCAAAGTCTTGCAAAATCTTTCTCTCATTAGACGTCGTAATAAAGTAATTCCCATTTGAAAAGTCTTTTTGTGGTCATTCCTATCCTCGGTATTTATTACCGAATTGTGAGTTCTCTTCACTGACAGGACATACCTATTAATAATGATTACCTGACTTTCATTATTCGATAAGTTATCCATTAAATATCAATTAATGGTTGAGCTATCAGAGTGAGGACTCACAGAGAGATTGGATTCTTAGGCGACAAACCTGTGCTCGAAATTAGGCTAAACTTAATTGATTTGAAACCAATTTCTATTTTAAGAAAAAAATTTTCTGTGAATTTATTGACAAATAGTTTGTTATTTTTAAAGTCAGAGTCGATAACAATAAGTCTTTTCTTAAATGAAATAGAATTTGAATTAACATTAGTTTCGAGAAATCAGTCAAAGCTATCGACATTACAATCAAATTAATGTTCGAATCGGGAATTCGGGTCAGAGTTAGAGGAAGGGGTCGTCTCTTGTGTCTCATCTTTTTTAAGAAAAATCAAAAGTAAATCATTTTTTGAATTATTTATTTTGAGAAATATTTGATTTTATTCTCGAAAACAATGAATAATAATATAAATTAATAACAATTTTCGTATAAAAATGTTTTTCTTAATTATAAATACAATTATTTATAGTTTTATTTAAATATTTTCCGAATTATATCTGGAATTATAGGCTTTCCGTCTGTGGTCGACACTAAACACATAACTGATTTCTGATTCAATTCGACGACATTTTTCGGCAAAGCGTTCGCGATCTCTGGCCAGTTCTTCCCACTGTCCACATCGCGCCCGACGGGACGCGTAGTCCCAAACATGGAGCACACGAACTGAGGGTTTGGCTGAAGAAAAGTTGATTTTCACTGTTTTTCTGGTGTCGTCGGAAACATCCGAATAGTTTTTATTCCAAATTTCATTCGCTTTTCTAATCGACTCTTTTATTGCCGTCATTTCGGACTCTTCTTCACTCAATTTTGAATCGACTGATCGCCGGATTTCAGCGCAAAAATCGGGACAAAAATCAATTTCATCCGTTCCTAAGATTGAATTAAAACAAAATTAATTGAAATCTTTTTTCCCCAAACAATACAATAATTACTGTAAAGACTGAAAAGTCAGAGAAAGTCATTCAAAATATTAGAACTGATTCCAAGTTTTTGAGAGAAAAGGTTTACATTCTTTCGACGGAAAACAATTCGACTCATATTATAAAACAATTATTTGAACGCAAACTAAATACAGATTTAAAATAGGAGTCAATCCTTCCGAACAAAACATTTATTTTTAACCCATTTTATCAAAGGATCGAAAATTCATTCATTAAATTAGTTTTTATCCATTCATTGATCAAAATATTTTTGAAAAATATATTTAGGAATCGATTGAAAACATTTGGGAAAGAATTTCAATAAAAAGCAAAACAAATGCCGAAAAAGTGGAATATTTACCGCAATTACTCCTCTTTTGGTTATCAGTGTTGTTATGACTCGAGTTTCCAAAGAAATGGTCGAAAAAAATGTTTGGATTAATTTCTTCGAATTCTGGGCCGATTTGCTCCAAACAAATACTGAGCTCTTCATTGGAACTGAGGTCAGTATCGGTCAGCTCTTCATTAATGTCATAATCGGATTCGATATCGAATAAAATAGAAATGAATTCATTTCGACACTCAGTTATAAAACACTTTTTAGAGGATTGTTCTGCAGATGTCGTCGAACAGGACTTCTTCTTCCGTCGCCTTCTCTTTCGTTTCTTCTTCTTTTGTCTGTCGTTTTGCATCGAATCCATGACTTTTGAGTCATTTATTTGAATCTTATTTGTCCTCTCATTAGAAGAGTCGGAATCAACGCTAATATCTTCGGAACAAACGTTTGAAATATTGTCACAAAACTTGTCATCGAAGGAAAATGCAGTCCTCTCTGCCATCGATGACGAGTCACAAACACAATCACTCAGAGCACAGAACATATCAATGTTTCCGTTCATACTATCGGCGGAAATACTTGATTCCAAATTTGGAGTCATTTTGCGGATGACTTGAGTGGACAACATTTCGTCAATTAAAGGGTTGTTCCCGACTTTTAAAGGATTAACAAACGAACCGTTCGTAAAGTTTGAGTGAAAATTAGAGAACTTTGCACTGATTTGAGCCAAAACTTTGGCGCAAATATTGGTTTTCGGCGGATAAGACCACGAAAACAGCTCTGAAGACCTCACTTCCGACAACGGCTTTCGCTGCGACCAAAATATCGGATGAGATGAAGACATATCTCTATTGTTAACTAAATAATTCTTCGTTTGTAGAGATGAACACAAAAATTGAGACATTTTCTCGTTTTTATGCAAATATTTTCAATTGTTTTTGTCTTTAAAAGTGTTTATCCATTGATTAATACATTTAGACTATTAATAAACTAAACACACGTTTTGTTGATAAGAATTAGGTTTCGGAAAGTAATTCAAATAAACGCCAATTGTCTTAAAGTCCGTTTCACTTGTGATGGACTCAACTCTAAAGTCTTTCATTTCTTTCAAATCTGAAAATTAAAAAACAAATTCAATTAAAACATTTGTTTAAACATAAAGTCATGTGATTTGTGTTTCAAAAGCCAAAAATCAAACTCAAGTAACTTTTCTGATGAAAATATGTCACAAATTGTGCCACACTTTGAAATCAATGAAAAAGAAGCGAAGAATACCTGAAATGCTTTTCTTATAAAAGTTTGACTGAAATACAAATTCTTACCGTATTCCCTCGTAAATAGCTGCATGCCGGTATAAAGTGAGGTTGATGATACTGCCGGTATACCCCGAATATA
>JAQGBD010001216.1:0-17989 GCA_034698165.1 Punctoribates punctum | reverse complement strand
ATAAATGCGCGAAAAATGTGCGCAAAAGAGTGAAAAGATTTGAGTCAAACAAAAAACAGTCGTTTTGTCGACAAAATCGCAATTCATTTGACGTCAAATTCAGTTTCAATACTATTTCTTATATTTATTTCAATTCATTAATTAATTTGATCTTCAATTGAATTAAATCAGAAGCAATGGGTGACTACGAGGACGATATGGACATCGAGACCAACAATGGGGACATCAATAATACGGAATTGCCTTCGAGTTCAACGCAAGCAGTGGTCGGACGGAAACGTTTTGAGGTTAAGAAGTGGTCGGCGGTTGCCTTATGGGCCTGGGATATAGTGGTCGACAACTGTGCCATTTGCCGAAACCACATAATGGATCTCTGCATTGAATGTCAGGCGAATCAGGCGTCGGCCACATCGGAGGAGTGCACAGTGGCCTGGGGCGTCTGCAACCACGCCTTCCACTTCCACTGCATCTCCCGCTGGCTGAAGACCCGACAGGTCTGTCCCCTCGACAACAGAGAGTGGGAATTCCAGAAATACGGACATTAAAGTCAATTCATTCAATTATTTGATATCCGTTTCACTCAATATTATTATTATTTTAAATAAATTTCAAACAATTTTCCCTTAAATTTGATTAATTTGTGTCTCATTTCTCAATAAATGACTTCTTTTTATGAATAAAAGCCTAACGAATGTAATTCTCTTTGGATTTTGTTTAACTCTTTTTCTTAAAATACATTTCAAATGTTTTGATATTTATTAAGCTTTTGATTAAAGTTATAAACAATACAAACAAATGACTCGAACTTTGAATTGACTCCGAATAAGTTTCACTGCTTTTTGAAGGAATTCTTCGAAGAAAAGATTTTCATAACTTTCAAAACCGATTCAATTTGTGTTCAGATATTAGATATTATTTAAAATCGATTTGAAGAATACATTTCAATATTGTTTAACATTTTATTCTTTTAAAGTTTAGGATAAATGAGAGGAAAGGGTTGTGAAGCGAATGTTTATACTTTAATATCGCAAAATCCATAGCTTTTTATGAAAAGTTTAGAGGAGTGGTTAGGGGTAAGGGATGGAAATTAGGTGGTATAGGTTTGAGCCACAAATCTTGATTGTAGTGGGCTGTAGGCTGTGGACTGACAACTATAATACTTGAAGTATAAAAATTGTCAAGTATATCTATCTTTCATTTTCGGATCGAATCCAAGTCATCTCTGTTCTGTGCCTCGGCCTCCAACTGAGCCGAATGTCGATAGGCGTCAACCCTTTGAGCGATCATAAGCTTCAATAAGTTGGCCATTCGGCTGAGGAGCGGGTCGTTTATTCGTTGCATTTCCGAGTTTTGTTGCATCACTCCCTGGACCAATTCGTCGCTCCTTTTGCCGTGTCCTCCAAGACAGGAGTGGCCGTACTGTTGACACTTTTTCCCTATTATTCAATTAAGTTTCAGGAAATTGAGAAACAGAGTTAAATGACTCACCATTTGCTTCACAGGAGTCAAAAACAATTGAAAATATGACAATAATTGAATAAATCGCTGACAACGAGACAACTCTTCGCTGGAAATTCATTTCGAAGGCTTAAGTCGAGCAAAAAGTTAGATTTGTTGTGTCTGAGGAACAGAATTACTTCTGGAGCTAAAGGTTTCGAAACAATGCTTTTATAAGATGACAACTAATAAAAGTAGGCTTTTATGCAAACCAAGAATATTTATTATATGAAACTTCATTTGGAAATTGAAGACTATTATAGAAAAGCATTCATTTATATATTTACAGAATTTATTTGCCATTAATTTATCTTATTCTGTGCTGTCGTCCACTAATAGACTGATATATTTTAATATCTCTTTGTGACTCTCGACTCTTCTTACGCAAGGAGTGGACAAATGTTTATGTAATTAAGTAAACAATAGAATCGGTTACCAATCAATCACTTTTGTTTCCCAACAAAATCACGAAATCCTTATTAATATTAACTATTGATCGACAATAAACTTATATTTTCCTCTATTGTGACCTTTTTTTCATTTCTTAACCAAAGTTCTCTATATTTTATCAAAAGAATAGAAAACAAATTATTCTTTTGATATGTTTGTAATGTAAAGGGTTTATAGAAATTAATAGCTATTAGTTTCAAATATTGAATTTTTTATCAGATTCTAGAAATCAGTGATATTCCAACACTTGATCACTCTATCAGATCAAAATGTCAATGAATATGTCCATGCTCATGTATTGCTCATGTATTGCTCTAATATCTAAGCCAGACATGAGCAAGGTCCTCGCCGACAGGGGGGGATAGGGGGTGGTTTTTCACAAAATTTTGGCCAAAATCCTAGGGGTAGGGGGGTAGATTTTTCTCCAGTGAAAAATGGCCGTTTTTCGGCTTTAAATGGCCATTTTCGGCTAAATTCGGTTTAAATTGTCCTAAATTCAGCTTAAATCCAGTTTTTCGGCCGTAATTACCGAAATTTACCGAAAATTACCGTAAAAATTTGCCGCCTCGCTTTGGGGGGGGGGTGCTAGGGGGGGTATTTCCAAAATTTTTCGCCGACAGGGGGATATGGGCTATCCCCCCCCCCAAGCTCATCTCTGATCTAAGCGTAGAATAAAGTTAGAGAAAAGATTTATAAGTGTATTATCTAATAAAGTTTTAGAAAGTTTTTCAAATCTATCCGAGGTATAACATTTCGATTAAGAAGCTTTTATGAAATAAAATTGTAGCTTGATAATTTATTATTTAAAAAATTCAATTTAAAAAACTTGATTACAACTGAAATATACGAATAAAAAAGGAGATACGCATAAGTAAAAGCTAAGAGATATCTGCTAGGTTAAACATTACTTATAACTTGATATGGATTTTGTGACTCAAATTCATTGGCAGTGAATCAGTCATTACATAAACTTATGACATAAGTGTATAAATGGCCACAAAAGCAGACAATCAGATAATTTCTGTTCGCTATAAAGTTTACTAAATAATTATTAAATTGAATTTTTAAGTACTTTTAAATCGATTATATTTAGAGAAGTGACGAGTCCTCAAACTTTTTGAGTCACAGAACAACATATTTTGCACTCATTTCAGAATATAATCATTTAAATCACTAATCGATTAATAGGTAATCAAAAAGTGAATGATTTTTTTTTGCCTTAAACTAAATGACAATACAGTGGATCCGCCATCAGATGAAAACCACTTACAGACCATATTTACGACTAAATCGGTTGAAACAAAATTATTCTTAATGTGTATTAATTTTAATAACGAATTGTATTCAGACTTCAAATGTCTAGAATAAGCTCTAAAATAACTGCTATTTATTATTTTATCAGAATTGAGGCATTGCTTCAAATGACTGGCACTGGGACTAGATTCTAGGGCTTATCACTGACCAGTGATACCCATTCCTCAAACCTAAGTATTTTTAAATGTATTAAATGAGAGGTATTTTATTATGTTTAGCCCCCCTTTGGTTCTCTTTAGAGTTCTATTTCCTAATTATTTATAATTCTGAATGTTTTGGATGAAGTGTTTGGGTTTCGGAGAGAGATCTCAATTGATTGGAGTCTTCGGTATCACTGATATATTGATAGTCTCCGACATAATGCGTCGGATATATTAGTAGAGGACTGACACTCAAAGCCTCTAAATTTCGATTCGGAAAATGTTTTTTAAGATTTCTGTCGCTGTGTTTGTCATACATTATGGGAAGGAATTCGTCGACAGGGAGTAAGTGCTGCAGTGGTTGGGCGTCAATCAGTTTCTGAGCCCCTCTTTTAGTTATCATATAACCAATAGTCCAATAAGAATAAAACGGATCCACAAAATATTCCCCAATTTTGGTCTCATTTGAGGGAAATTGTATTTTTCGGCCCAAATATAAGAAATCATATTTTTGTGAATCGAATACCGAAAGAGCTTTTTTCCAGCGGTTCTTGAAATCTCTCTCAAACCTGACGTCGTCTTCGAGAACAATCGCTTTCGAGAGATTCTTTTCAATGATGTCCTCCCAAATGGTGTAATGGGAGAGAAAGCATCCGATCTCTCCGAAAGTCATCGGCCTTTTGTGGTACGGATCCAAATATCCGTCGATTACTTTAAGTCCTTTAGATTTTGTGAATTTTTCTGTCAATTCCTTTCCGTCCACTGCTTTCCAAATCTTGGCTTTAATTCCGAGTATTTGAAGGCATTTAACCATTCGTTTACGTCTTTCTTCTCTTCGAATCAAATTAATGACATATATTTGGTCGACATTTAATTTGTCGCTCTTTTGTGGCACCAAATAAGACAAAAGGGAAGAAGAGGCCGGAAATTCTGGCCCTTCTATAAGAGATTCCAATTGTAAGTCAATGACATCTTGTTCTGAAGACAGGGTATTATTGATGGCATCAATCGGTGGCGGAATATAACCCCAAACCTCTCTGTTGTTTATGTAGAGATCAATTCCATTAATTTTAGCCGATTTGGCAAAAGCTATGATATCATCGAAAGGCGAGACTTCTTCGACAATGTTTCGCGAATCGAATGTCAAATCAAACGACTTTTTGTGCCTCAGATTAATGAAAAGAGAGGAGTGAATCATCGGAACGACAAACTCTCCCATTCGTTGTCTCTCCAAAATCGGTAAATAATCGTCGGTTCGTAAATAATATCCTTTGGATGTGATTCCGGCCCAAAAGTTAGAATATGTGCCCAAAGAGTAAAGCATTGGCGCCATTGCTATCAGTTCTTCATTTCGAGTCATTTCCATAAATACTTTATTGTTAGTGAGGACCACATCCGCGTCGAAGAAGACCACAAAATCGGCCCAATTTTTACGAGAAATTTCTAATCCAAAGCTTTTCATTTGAATTAAATGTTTGAATCGTTTTGTTGTCCAATAGTTGTCTTCAAAAATGTCTTCGACTGAGTCGTGACCCAAAACAAACTCAATATCGTTGTAATCCTTGCGGTTGTCTCTAATCCAAGTCCTCAACATATCTATAGTAATGCCATTCATTTCAGTCATCTTTTCTGTGAGTTCTTTGTTGTGATTCTTGTCTAAGTTGTCGAATGACAAGAGTTCCGTTCGAATCAATATTTTGATTCTGTCCTTTGGGTACAACTGGTTCTCAATCGAACCCAAACTGAAGGGAAGAATCGCCACTTTGTTGAACGGGTTTATCAACAAAATTATCTGAAGAGTTGGCAAAAGATATTCATCTTCGAAGTCATTGGGAATAACCGATACATCCGATGATAATGTCTTCATTAGCAAAACGGATAAACAAATCCATTTCATAGCAATTGACTTCATTTCAGAGTCAATCAAATGAACAAACTTTTGATAATTTGATTAACTTTTGAAAAAATTTCTAATGAATTGAGTTTTATATTGACTTTATATCAATCGATTCATAACAATAAACACAAACTTTTCATAAGTTCTTTACTTAAAAAAAACTTTAATAAGAATATAAATTCAGAAATTTGTGACAACTTTTGAGTCATTATTTTTCACCGAAATGCGTTTAATTTGATTAAACGAATGAAAATCAGAGAAATTGTGAATTTTCACGGATTTAAAGTTTGTGTAAAAAAGTATAAAGAATTTCATTCATTCATTGAATGAGAGTTTTAATGACATTTAATCACTCATTCATTCATTCATTCATTAGATTCTGGTTTGAGTTTAGAACCAAAATAAACATAAATAACATAAAACATGTTTTTGGGCTCAGATTCTGTTGGTCTCAACGCAGACGTCATTTAATATGAATGTTGTGCGAAATGATCGCTAAACGTGTCATCAAATCAAAGACTTCTCTCAATACTGTTTACTCTTTTTAATTACGGTTTGAATGATTAGCCAATAGCCCTGAGATGACCGCTTCTCACAAAACCCAGACAACAGACCTGAATCACACCCATGGTGAGTTATTTGGATATATGTGTGAAATGCTCATGTTCATTCATTCATTCACTGACTGATTCATTGATTATGTGTGAGGTTATCAAAACAAACTCTATATTCTCTGTTGTTTACAGTTTTTCATTTTTAAGATTCTCAATAGAAAGCCATTCAAATGAATATATATTTTCAATTGCTTTGAATTTTTGCAAATTATCTCAACTTTAATGTCTGTCCAAAGCTGTGCATAAAGAGGAGACTATAGTGAAGAGGAGTGAAGTGCATTACACAAAATGTAGAGATAATGTAGATAGGTTATATGGTTATATGCTTGTACATTGCTAACTTTGAGCGACAATACAATAACTTGTTTAGTCGGTGCACTTGTCTGTGTGTTTTGCGTTCAGCTTCGAAGGCAATACGTGTTAGCCGTGAGCCCATCAGCCACTACAGCCCATCAGCCCCTACAGTCCCTACAGCCGTATTGCAGGTGCATTCCTATTACAGGTGTGCACTCAATCGCACGCATTCTCTGCTTTGAATAAAAGTTTTCTTTTATTCTGTTTATTGAATACGAGTTATGATTGAAGAAAATTTTGAAAAATGATTATAATTTGTGAGATGTGTTGCCATCAGATTGACTCTTGTTTTGTAGAGAAGATTGTGAGCACTGGTAGTCTCTATGTATGGCTTTATTTTTCTCGAGTTTATCCTTGACTTGTTTTGCACGTATGAACCGCTCGCACGCTCTCCAACTCTCCATTGCTTTCTATAGGCCTACAGTTTATGGCAGTTCTCAGCAATAAAACTGCAAATCGATTCTCACATTCTCTCAATAAATGCTAAACAAATTAAAAATGCCTGTATTTTAACCGAATTTGGCGCCACTCCTACCATATCCTCATTTCGGGAGTAGTGACAGTTGTGACAATCCATTGGCAAATAGAGTATTTAATTCGAGGAAACCCAGAAAATGAGCTCAATTTCAAAATCGATCCCAACTTTTCGTTTGTATTTTTTTCCCATTTTTACTGTCGATAAAAGCAAAGCAAAGATCAAAGTGTTGGCCAACACTTACACTGAAAACATAGCCTTTGAGACACTGTTTGACAGAACGATAGTTCCACAGAATTATTACTCAAATCTGTTTTTCTCATCAATTCTCAAAACAAAACATAAAATCCTATTTTTAAGTCTATTAATCGGTGAAGATATTCATTTAAATGAATTATTTCACATTTTATTCACCATTAATTCTCTTATAATTGTATTTTTAATTTGATCAAGGCAAAAAAAACTTTTTTCATTTAACTCTTGAATTTTAGAGTTAAAATATTTTCTAAAAAGAATTTCTAATATTTGCAAGAATACAAATATCCATATAAAATGAATATTCATCAGGATATGTCTGGTCTTAGTGATTGAATGGCTGCTTTGTTAGCCAACATTTGATCATGTACATTCTTAATCAAAGCTACAAAACGAAGAAATAATTAGATTTAATGTTTTAAAAAATTTTCAATGAATTTGTTTTTGCGTTAAGAATCAATTGCGACATAAATAACGTGAAAGTGTTTTGAAGACAATATTGTGAATCAATATGTTGTGGACTATTGTCTGCTTCGGTCTGCGCTTATGTAAGGGAGTCGACTGCCACTGACTACCACTGACTACCACTCATTTGAAATGCGTGGTCAGACCCCCTCTAATGAATAGAAGGATGCGTTCAAAGTGACGACAATTACTGTCTGTTCGAACTCTAATCGTTAGAAATCGCACTGAAATTCAAAATAATAATTGTTTGAAAGTTTTTGAGCATTGATTAGAGGGGGAGTCGACGGGGAGTCGCATAACGTACTTGAAATGAGCTAACAGTCACTCCTAAACAAGAAGTGTAAACAATAGACCTGATTCTGATCTGATGGCAGACGTTATTTAACGTCAATGTTGTGCGGAATGATATCCAAACGTGTCAGAGAATAAAATAGCAATCTTCCATTGACCTGTCTCATTGACCTGTCTCATTGACCTGTCTCATTGACCTCTCATTTTCACTGCCATCTCATCTGCTCATCATTTATAAAGACTCCTGAGATGACCATCGCTTGCAAACCATTGGAAGCAGCGCTCAAACACATCAATGGTTAGTAATTATTTGGTTAAGCAATAGTTAATTAGTATTTATTGGAATTAGCATGCTCATATCAGTATTTCACTTTATTTTTTTTTTATCTATAATAATTCCATTAAAATAATTGAATTTTTGAAAATAATAAATTAGAAGAGTATTCGATAATTTCAGACATTCTATTCTTATCTTGTGTTGAGTTATGTGACCAAGATGGTTAGATGGTTATATTGTATTTATATAACTCTTGCCTTGTTTCAATCTCGATTACTATATGACTAAATGCAATGCGTCTTATTAGATTTAATATAGTTGTATTTGACCATGCATATTTCCTGCTTTCAATGTTTGCTCTGAAGTATGCATTTTGAGTGAGTTTTGGTCAGTTTTATCCAATGAGACCGTTATTCGGTTGGTCTGAAAATTTAGTGTTTTATACCAAATGGTTGAATATTGTGTCAGTCCTTCAATGGAAGGCAATCTATAGAAGTATATAAAGAGCAATATCTGAGACAATCTATGGACTAATGGCTGTGAGTTATGGATGTGTTGGTCATCGATGGGGAATGTCTGCAGTTTTGCGATACTTATTCTATTTAATGTTTATAGCATTTGATAGCAAATACAATATTCGAGCAAACGATGAGTTTTAGACTAATATGTCCTCATTTGGCAAAGACTTGTCTCTCTCGTGCACCTGACTCTGGCTCTGACTCTAAGCACTGACTCAAAGCACGTTCTCAGCAAACGAGCGATAAAAGCAGCGAATGTACTGTCAGTTGGGTTTTGTTCACTAATAGAAGGACTGCATTCGTGTTCAGTTCTCTGTGTGGATATCACGACAGGCCTCCGGCTTATTATTAGCAACTGTTTAATGCAGGTGTCCTATGAAATGGCACGCATTCTAACTTTCAATTCACTTTTTATGAATAAATCCAAGTAATGGTCAAATCAAACAAACCTAAGAGACCTTAATTGCAATTCCAATCAACGGATGTTTGCCTACAATTGGTATGAATTTTGCAATACTTTGACAAAAGTGTCTATCATTTTGCCTTTTGTTCGTCTCTATCCTTGAGTTGATTTGGCACGAGTTTAGAGGATGTGAGCGCATAGTATGAAAGGTTCGCACGCTTTGAGCTCTACATTGCCTTCTCCTCAAGCATTCACTGCATTTCTATGGCTGTGCACTTCACTGACCACACTATTATAGCCAAACTATAAGTGAACTTTATATCGAAAACCGGTTCAAAGCTTCACATGTCTTGCATGACATCTCTTCCACTAAAAAAGTCTTCGGTGTTTTGAATTTAGCCAACTTTTAGATTAAGGTGCATATGACCATGCTCACTTATTACTAAACCAGTTTCGCCGCACTTTTCTCTTCTTTAAGAAATTGCTTTTAATTTCTAACTTATGAATTACTAATCTCTTTTAAATTAAGCTCTTTTTTACATTCAGTGATCCGGTGGTCAGTGGCTCTCAGTTTACACAATTAGAGAATTAGTTTTGAGCTTGTCCACTATAATAAATTCTTGTTTCCTGCTTGATTTCTGCTAAAAGCCATGATGATCATATGTTGATCAAGCAGATTCAAGGTTCACTGTCCTTACGTTTGGCTCAAATCCGGGAAAACTAATTTCAATATGTGATGGATATCACTGAGTAATTACTAATTAGTTGATTACTTTTGCCACTTCAATATCCGGATTATTCCCAACTATTCAATCTGAAAGTAGCTATCACATTTTACTACTTTTTGTCAAGAATGTTCTTGGTCGTTCATGTCTATTGTTTGCCTTTTTCATCCTTGTTTATGGATAGTAAGCATGTTTTGATTAGATGTATGGTAAGTATAGCTTTGCTCTTTGAAACAATCATTGAAAGTATGAGCCGACCCTTTAGAGCAGATCCAACTTTCCATAGCTTGCAATCAATTGTAGTGAATGCATGCGATTCGTGTTTAGCGGAGATCCAATTTGAAAGAAAATCAGACATAAGTGAACTTTGTTTGAAAACTTGAATTTTCTCTTCACTACAAACTTAGCGAATGTTTTAAATGTTAAAAAACTGATCCATAAAACAGTAAAACAGTTTTGTTTGAAGAAAGTTTACGAAAATCAATACCTGTTATGTGATTTTCAATGGTTAAGACCAGGGGTTAAGTCATTGAGAAGTCTATGTCTGACATTTGGATAATAATGTCTAATAAAAAAGAAAATAATATATTTGATGGTATCGTTTATTCTTTAGAGAAAAGTCGAGTGCAATAACGATGCGAAGAGAAGTGCGATCTTTAGTTTAACTAATGGATAGACTTAGTGCTACAGAACCTGAGACAGGAGTGACTGGAGTGACGGCCGAATTAGATTTATCGGTTTCCAAACATATGAGCGCCTGTGGAGGAACTTCCAGAACAAAAACTCGTAAAAATAATAATGAGCTCAAACAGATCGAGACTCGTCAAGAGTCGAGTCGCGGTTCAGTGATGAGCCCCAGTGTATCACTTGACCCGACGCATGCCTTAATGCCAACGCGAAGCAGTATTTCTTCATTGCTTTCAATGAGTCATTTAAGGCTATGGGAGAATCCAATCACAGCCTCTGCCATATCAGCGGCGGCCGCAATGACACACTTAATGGATATTAATAATTCTGCCTTCAATTCGATGTTCGGGTAAGTCGTTAGTCGTCATATCGTTATATCGTTATTTCTACCCAAATCTAAACCATTCCATAAAAATTCAATCCCATTGTCATCACTGATATCACATAAAAACCCAAACTATTTGATGGGAACTCATATTTTTCTAATGATTTACTTTTTTTGTTTGCAAAAAGTAGAAAATCGAGTGAAGAGAATAGAGTGAACACCACAGCAAATATGTGTTTGATATGCGGTCGAGTGGCTCGGGATCAGAATGAATTGGAAAATCATATGTTAACGCATTCAATGGAAAAGCCGTACCATTGCGTCAAATGTGATAAAACATTTAAGACTTATCGCAATCAACAAAGTCATCAATTTTTGTTCCATAATATTACAGATGGACTGACGCAGAGTCGGATCAATGGACTCCTTATGCCCTCCAAAAAACGCAAATCAAAATATTCGAGTGAACACCCGTTGGACGCATCAGTTCCTGACAGCAGACGCAAGAGATCTGATGACTGTCCCAACAGAGGTGACAACTCCCAGAACGCAAAGAGTGGCGCCGACATCAATCAAAACGTGCAGTCAATGAACAACAACAACGCATTTCCCTGTACTTCATGTCACAAAACATTCGCCACAGAAGTCGATCTAAAGGCACATCTTATGCGTCATTTGACTCAACACCCGTTCGTATGTCTCGCTTGTGGTAAAGGTTTCAAATACGAACACTCTTTGAATTTTCACATTAAGTCCTATCATAACAGCGGAACCAATAATAACAACAATAATAGCATTAATTTGAATAATAATAATAATAATAATAATAATAATAATAACGTTAAGAATAGTCCGGAAAATGAGATAAAGACAGCAAATAGTCATAAAACGAGTGATTCTTCTGAAAAGAAGACCGAAAATAACGAAAAATTAATTTCAGAAACTTTTTCCGAATTGGATAACGACGACGAAGAGACCAGTGTTGAGGGCGACCACACCGATGAAGACAACGATGATAATGAGGAATCCCCAAACAAAAGTCACTACTCGGAGATGGGCGCCCCTCCACTCAATTTGGGTACCCGTAGTATACAAATAAAGTCTGAAAAACTGTTGATAACGATGTTGGAGGGAACACATCCGGTCACCGAACAGAGTTATATTCTATATAAGTGCTGTTTATGCGGTTTCGCGTTTCCGAGCTTAGAGCCGGTGATAGTCCACCTCCAGACCAGTCATCTCAACACAAACAAAGAGTTTACATGTGATAAATGTGGAGCCAATTTCAAGTGGAGGAGTGAACTCACTCTTCACGAACAGCTCCACAAAGCGATGGATCAGAACGATAGGATCGATACTAATCAGTCGGCGCCGTCTTTCATGCAACCAAATCTAGTTCTCATGAGCACAGAGTACGGGCACAATATGTCGCCCAACCATTCGTTTGAAACAAACAATAATAATAATGATATAAAATGTATGTCTGAAGGAGTGTCCGCTTGTGATCCGAAGCAGATCTCGAGTCAATATCGAGCGCACAAAAAGTCTTATTTGCAGACAAAACCACTTAAATTGAAATCAGAACCAAAACATTCCTATGATATCAAACCCGAAAGCATTCAAAATGCCGTTCAATTGTCGCATAAATTCCCGACAGCTGTCGGCGATATCGTAGAGACATCTCCGGGTCAGTTCAAGTGCCGCTTCTGCGACAAAACCTTCGACAGAATATTCTCAGTGCACAGACACGAAAGGGTCCACACGGGCTTCAAACCGTGTATTTGCAAGACATGTGGCCGAGGCTTCAGTGAGAAACGCAATCTCAGACATCACATCATCCGTTTCCACAGCGACGGCAGTGGACGGGAACTTCTCAAACGGAATCGTAAGGACAAAAACAATGCCGTCGACAGCAATAAGAGAAAACTGGTGACCAGTCTCAAGAAGACAGCCCTCAAAATACTAAATGCCAACGAAGGTAACGAATCTGACATAAAGACCGATACGAATGACAAAAATGAAGACCAAATTGAGTCACAAATTAACGAAAAGCACAAACACTCGAACGAAGAACAGAATAAGTCATCCGATGAAATGGAGGCGAAGACCGTTGAACTTAATTGCAAACTATCTTCCAATAGAACCGACGCTTCCATTAAATCTCCTGAGAGTACAAATGATTTGACACAAACTAAAAGTTCATCCAATAGAAGACGTAAAGGAAAGCCTTCCAAAAAGATTATTATGCCCGAAGAAGAATTTTACCATGATGAATCTTCCTCCCTGTCCAACGAAGAGAATGGTGAAACACAAATCAAAAACGAGGCGCCAGATATTGATTCCAATAGAGACGAGTCTGGAGTGAACTCCGGATCTGATATAAATCCGAATGACTTCTTGGAGACGAAGCTTCGATGTCACGGCGCCTTCTTCTCCAGTTATAACCCCAGGTATTGCTTCTTCTAATCAATTCCTATTATTCAACAGTTGGTGTCTATAGGTTAGGAGTGGTGGAAAAGCCCGTCAAACGGAATGAAGCGTGTCGTCCACTGATGGGACCGGATGGCAAGTTCTTATACCCGTGCACTTATTGCAACAAAACATTCTGTTCGCTGTCAGACCTGAACAGACACATGAATTTCCACGAAGACGTCAGACCATTCAAATGCGAATTTTGTAATTACCAGAGCCGTACCAATTCGCAGCTCAAAGTGCATATGATGCGCCACGCAGGTCAGCCCCCACTCTACCACTCCTACCATAACTCATTTGATTTGATTTTAGGGATTAAACAATACTTGTGTTCGATTTGTAACTACAACGGTGTGACTCAGTCTGATCTGAACCGTCACTGTAAGACCCGTTCGCATGCACTCAGAAGTGCTAACATCTGTCCACTCTGTTCGCTGGGATTCTCGACCCGAACCCTATTAGACGAACATATAATCAAATTTCATGAAACCTCGGAGTCTTCCGATTCATCGGAGAAGTCAAACAAGAATTCAAAATCTTGTGAGAAGTCTTCGGAACAGAATAGCAATCATTTCTCGCTTTCATCAAAAAGTTTTTCCGTCAAAGAGATTCTGAATTAGATTTGAATTCAAATTTTTATCAAAACAATTCATTTTTTATTAAAGAGCTGTATATTTGTTTGGCTTTCTATTAGCGTTAAGTTATTTACAGTTTTCAGCTTTTATTCCATTTTATATTTGATTATATATTTGGCGCTGAATTCATATAAGTGTTCCTCAATTCCAATATATTATAGATTATTGGGATTACAGCTAAATATTAATATTTTTATTGTGCAATAAGTTTGCAATCAATCGTTAATATAATTATTTAAACCAATTGGTGAAGGATTTCAATAAAATTGATTCAAATTCTATTAAAATACAAATTTATTTCTTTTTTCTATTTATTAATATTTACAAAAACAACGAATAACTCAATGGATGCCAGAAAAGAGTGTTTCCATCGATTAGTCTTTGGTTTGGAAGAGAACTTTCAGATATTCAGGTCTTTGGTTATCCATCAGATACTTCTGGAGATAAGTACAGCTGACTATCATTTTGATGTCGTTTTTCACCACAAAATCAAACGCTTCCTAAAAATCAATGAATAGTTTGGGAGAAAATCCATGTTTGGCAATGAGATGGGAATGGGATACCTGTGCCAAAAGTTTTGCGATACCCTTTCCCTGTAGTTGTTTGGGAACTTCTGTTAACAACAAATCAATTATTCAATCGATTATTGGCAATGATTTCCAGGGAAGGGATACCTGTGTGCCAGAGATCGACAACTCCTGGACTGACATCTCTGTATTGGAGGACAGCCTTATCTAAACAAAACCCGAATTCATTCAAATCCTATCAACAATTCAAATGAGAAAACCTTTTCCCAACTCAACAAAGAACTGGTGTTTCTTAGGGTTGTGTTTGACCTTAAGATCTTCAACGGATGAAAATTGAAATGAAGACATTCTCCAGACTCTGTTCACTCGGATCCGATTCGACAGTAAATCAATTCTTTTGGGAGTATTAGTAATCGATTGATTGTAAAAACAAAACAGACGTCTATTCAGTTGTCTAATGATTGACATCACTATTGACTAAATTAATTCAAAAATTGAGAAATGAATGACAATTAAGTGACAAATGACTCAAATGAGTGACAGTTTGTGGGAAAAGTGATTTTCAATGTTTACAATAAATGTCTTCAAATGTCTTCTATTCTTACCATTCATTGAAGTTGTTATTGAAATTGAATTTGAGGTGAATTTAAGCCCCTTTCGGGTTATAATTGAGTTCCTCTTTTGTGACTACAGATGGAATTCAAATCATTTCTTTCTCTAAACAACTTTACGACAAATATTTCATTTCTTTAATATTTTGTATGACATTCATCTCAAATCATGAGAATCACTTCCTTTTGAAGATGAGTTACCAAGGTGGTCGTCGTGGTGGTCGTCGTGGTGGTCGTCGTAGTGGTCATCGTACTCCTGGCCAGACGGATCAACATTTAGTTATTTAGATAAGAAGGTGTTCTCAAGGGTTGAACCACTTGTACTTATTGTTTATTCCAATTGATTGATATCACCAGAAATTTCTTTGAAAAAGGGGTTCAAAAGAATTGAGAAAACGTTTCAAAAGAACTGAAGACAGAGCTTAAGATCGGTATAAAGAGTTGAGTTGTGAACATCTCTGGTAATAAACAAAGTTCGTGGTAATCATTATAGTTATTCATCACGTTTTCGGTGAAAATTACGATCAATTCTTTGAATTGGTTTTAATTTATTAAAGTTATAGTAGTTTTTCGTTACTTTTATTACCAAAAGTTCTAATTTTTAAAAATAAAACCAATCGATAACTGAATAGATAAAGATATGAGTCTAACAGTTATTCTCAGCTTCAGATAGGGCTCACACAGGGCTCATACAGGGCTCGCATAAGCAACACATAACTATCACATAACTGATCAAACTTTTGATATTTTCATTAATAATTCAAAAATATTTTTAAATGACATTTGAGACTGAATTCTGGCATTAACAAGATGAAAACTAAAATTTTCTAGCTACTAATATGTTGCACGATAATAATAAGTAGCAAAAGTATGAGAACACGAATTGGTTTTCCAGTTCAGACGCAGTTCATATGCCTGACCTCATGTATGGCTCGGTTTTATTAATGAACTTTTAAACGAAATACATTTCATGTAAATTATTTTTCCTCATTTATACAGAAAAAAGTTTTATATAATTATATGTGTTTTCAATTTCCTCTCCAATCAAACGTATAATTTCGTATCGTTTTTATTGTTTTTGATTTTTGTGGAAAACCATTCTTTTCGTATTTCAAGGATAGTATTGATAATCAAAGAGTAATAATAACTAATAATAGGGTAATAATAGTCTATCGAACTCTCAGTTACAATGAAAACCCTTTCAGACAGTATTCGTGTCTCTTCGGTATGTGAGACAACAAAACTCCTCATTATTATTAGGAGAGAAACCTTTCCAAGAAAAAAATATTTCACTTTTCATATAAGAATGTCATGAAATAGAATAGATTATAGTTCTTTTGATAACCAAGTCCATTCAATATAGATGTATTGAGTGTATAATTTGAGCAAGCAATATACAATACAGTATAGTTGGTATTATTTGGGCAGACAATCACTTTTACACAGACTTCTGATTTCCATTTTATTAGATAATTGAAAATTCAGTCACTCCTCACTCTTCTCTTCTCTCGACTCTTCACATATTTATGGGAAACCAATGGATTCTGTATTGCGTTTAACGAATGTTTCATAACTTTATTTCAACAGAATTTGATAAAAATTGATTTATTATTCATTCGTCAAACTTTAGTTTCAGGGAAAAGGTTTACAGATTTTCCACTTATTCCACATCTTATTCATCAAAATTGTTTTAATGGACAAAAAATCACTTAAAAACATTTTCCATAAATGAAATCACTTAAAGTAAATCATAAAAAGTGAGCTTTTATTAAGTTTTCGGCTATTTTTTCAATTTATTTGCCAATAAAATAATGTTTTTCTCAAATAAAGTTTTAAGTTCACTATAAAACCATTTCTCTCCGATTAATTATTTGAAAATATTTGGAATAAATAATAAAAAATAAATTATTTTCATTTATTTTTTTGATTTGAAAAGTTTTATTCAATTTAAAAGATAGCCAAGATAAATTGAATCATTAAATCACAGCATTTATTTATTTTTCTCTTGAAAAACGTATTTTCAATAGTTTTCACAATTATTTAATTTTTTTAAAATATAGATTTGATTTGATTTTACTTTAGTTTTGATTTATCAGAAAATCAATTAAATTAGTCTTAAATTCCTTAATATTAAAACTATTTTTGAATAATTTAATTGATTTTCTTTACAAGAATCGATTATTTGACTTAAGTTAAACACCGGACAATTGAAGACACGTTCCCTCTGAAAGCCGTCACCATTCGGGCCATACTGAGCACCGATAACACCATTACAACACATTTAAGATATTCTTTAAGATATTTATAATATATTTCAAGATTTAAATTACTATTAATTTTCATACATTTATAGCTGCCTTTTGTCGGGCTTTGTTTGCATTCATTATTTGCAAACAATTTTTTATATAAAAATCAATTTTATTTCTCGATTTCTCTTTCAAACTGACGATGAATATAACGAGCGATGAATTTGTATTAATATTTGTTAAAAATGATTACTCTGAGGAACTAACTGTTGGACGCACTTCACAATTGATTAGTAAAATTAATTTCAATCAATACCCAAATCAATGATCGAAGTATTGAAAACATGATTACATACTTCAAGTCAGGACTCAAATCAGACAAAGTGTGCGATTAATAGCAGTTTAGAGTTGGGATGAAATAGATTTCGTTCAACAATAGAGTGCTATTCAACCAAAGCTATGATTAGTGTAAGTAATTAAAAACGAGACCCGATTTATAATTGTTAGGCATTTGTGTTACTCTTTGTCAAGAATGCCATAAAAGGGGGTTTTCTCCGTTCAAATAATAAGTGAATCTTCATTGAAATATTGCTTAACCCTTAATAGCGCACAGAAGGCATAGAAGGCTAAACTTAATTGAAGGAAAGGTATAACTTTCCTATTATGAAACGCTGAAAACAAATTTCACGTTAAATGAGAATTCATTAAATTAATGTCTGGTGGGATGAGTCCCTCGAAACCAATTATAAACTATTAAATTAATCGTATATTAAGTGTATTCAACTCTTCACTTACATAAAGCAAATATTAA
>JAQGBD010001215.1:0-17992 GCA_034698165.1 Punctoribates punctum | reverse complement strand
AATATCAATTTTTTGCCCAATCCTAGGGGGGGGCCAAATCACACTTTTTGACCTTAGGGGGGGGGCCAAATCAAAAGGCCCCCCCTTGCGCACCCCTGCTATTAAATCAACCTTTTGTTGGCAGTAAACAAGACTTTGAAAGACATGGATGATCTGATGTAGTGATTCGTTGGTTCGTTTCATGTAAACTAAACTAAACTATCACACTTTTCGGAAATTGCAAAAGAGGAAATGCCAAAAATTTCAGCATTTGATTATTATTTTGCTAGTTTCAACTTTAAATTAACTACTGGAATAATGACATTTCGTAGGAATTTTATGTTTCCGAATGCTATTACATTATAATAACATTCGACCTTGTTCATCCTTAACTATAGTCGAGAAGAATATGATTACAAACGAAACTAAAAATGGCTAACACTGAAAGAGCACAGGGAGGAGGAAGACAGGAATATATGAGAAGCAGAAAAATGCTTAAAAATCGTAAAACTAATGGCATTTTGTCTCTAATGTTAGTAATGTGTGTCTAATGTGACTCAACCGTAAAAGTCATGTCATTTGGAAGCAAAATATTCATTGTTTTTACGCTTAATATAATTACTTATAAAACACTGTTTCTGTTGTAAAACAAAATCAAATATAATTATAATTGATTTAAAAAACGACTATTTAAATGATTTAAAATTAATTTATAATAAGTTGATAATGATTATAAAAATTGATATTATTAGTAAATAAATGAAAAATTGATTGGACTGACCAATGGGTCCCTCATATCTTTATGCGATCCGTTCATCTCAATGGAAGTCCTTCTGTTAGGTGATCCTGAATCGCAAAGTTGTTGATTGGGAGCGGGTAGATTGTTGGCACTGGTTCCATAGGCCAATCCCGTCTGATCACTGCTTTGGCTGCTTGGAGTGCACCCCATAGTCATCACAATTTACATAACATTCTTAACAATAACTAGTTTTGCAGAACAGACTAACCAAACATAACTTGGATTCACTTGATTTTCATTATAAATATCAAAAACTGATAATAAGTTAATATTTGTTTTGATAGTAGAGTAGAGCTCAGAACAGAACTAAAGGTTGAGCTCCACTACTATAATAATTATCGTATAATTTCATATTTAATTTGACGATAAAATTGTTTGTGAGCTGAGCACAGAATTAATGCCGATATTATTCGTTAAATAATAAATTCATTTTAGCCAAGGCTGGTGTCAGTGTTGAGGTGCCTGATGTGAAGCCTGTGCTGCTGGTGTTCTGCCTGATGTGACTGCCTGTGAGTGACAATAAGAAAAATCTATAAAAAACTGGGGAACAGAATAAAAAACTAGAGAAAAAATGTAAGGCTTTTGGCTGCGAAGGCCTATCAAAAGCACTTATATTTTGATATAATTATCACTCAAATGGAATGTCGAACAGAATTAAAGGGAACTACACTTTTCTCTCTCTCTTTCTCTCTCTATCTCTCCCTAAAAGGATAAGAACTGACTTAACTTCGTTTGATTTATACTTATATTAGTTTTACGCGACATCTAATCATTCAAATTATTATTTTATCTTAAATTTCAAACTTAATTAATTTTTTTGACTGTTTTATAGTATTTAAGTTTAAACAAAATATATGATTAGATTTCATTGATGTAAATGTCAGACGAATTACTCGTTTAAAACACGAAAATAATTGTATTGAAGTGTAAAATGACATCAGAATTAAATGTCTTTTATTAGTCTCACAATAATTGTCTTATATATAGATCAGAGAAAACATAATATACTTATTCAGAGTCGAGAGATAGTAATAGAAAGCGTATAAAGAGTGCAATAAATACAACCGAAGCAAAGGTGAGTCTAACGTCTCAACGGGAGAATCAAACATAAGTATAAAGAAGTTGTTATGGCAAAAAAGGTGAGCTCACAATCGACCAATAAAATTGATATAAGCAAAGAAAACGAGCGCAAAATCGCCATTTTATGCCGGAATAAATGTGGCGAAAGAGCAAATGTTTGCATAGACAGCACCCGATCCCAATAAATATAGTGAAGCCAACTCTATCAGAGCTTTATATGAGAGGCCAACCAAAGATCAAATTTGTGAAAAGCCAGAGAGAAAACAAACGAATCGATTGTTGTTTATGCAACTGTTTGTTGTTTTCTGCCCTCAAAACCAGTTTCATAACACTGTCTCTAAATATGTGGTACTCATAGCCAGACCTCTGATTTATATGAGAATAAATTGCATTACTTTTTATGTTACGATCCTTACAGTTATAATAACATCCAATAAATAATAATAAAGTGTTTTCGACACTCATCTGATCACTAAAAGCAAATATAAACTGCTCTCAAATAAGTCAGATATGAATCGAAAGGAATTAATTTTAATTCAAACGAAATAGTATTTCAGTTCTCTATTATTCTCTATTATATCCGACGATTGTGTGACCGAAGCCTAGACTTAATAAAACTGAATTGAATCGAAACTTACAGTTATTAAGAGTTAGTTTGAGAGCATTTCCACCAATAGTTTGTGTTTGAATTGTGAGCACAACTACTGATAGACTGAATATTCTTTACTTGAATCCAATAAAACTCCGCAAATGTCAACGTTTGCAGAATCGGAGCAAAAATTCAGTTTCAGCACAATTTCAATACAATTGAAAGGGCATAAGGAACGGTAGGTCTGTCCTCGCAGGTTTCAACAGAAGAGCACAGAACAGAATAAGTGAATGTGTCTCTTGTAAGAAGATTGTAGACTTGTGGCTGAGGCTGAGGCACATATACGACACGCAAAGCAAATAAGCGCCGCTCATGTCATCAGTGATGACACAATCATAATAAAACTAACTCAACATGTTCACTGTTCAATGTTGATTGCTCAATGTGTTGGTTGTTCAATGTTCACATCGTTCAGTGGCAGCTCAGCTCAGCTCAGCTCAGATGTTAGCAAACTGTTCACAAACACATTCTTTCACAAATGCCAGACTCACTCACACTTCACTCATTCCTACCACTCATGACATAAACCGCTTTTTATTTAATTCATTCAAATTTTCACTCTATTTCTCAATCGATTGAATTCTGGACCAAAAATGAATAATTTATTGAATAAAGGCTCGAATTTATCCGATTTTTCCATAGAATAGGAATTCTTTTAATTATAGACTATTTACGGCTCAGAATGTTTGCGCACATATTAACTGAATTTATATTTTGAAAATCTATGACAACATTCAAACCACATGTCGTTAATATGCGGATAACTTAAGCACTGAATGAATATTTTAATCAATAAAAGAATATGTGTTTGAAAAGACTCGAAAAGACTTTTATGTGTTCTTTCCATTTGATAATTCGCCGCAACTCTAGGGATGTGCGGAATACTGATAGAAAAGAGTGAGGTATTTATTGTGGCTCAAGAGTACAGCCAAGAGTACAACCACTCCCTTTTCAGTTGTGCAAATGTGCAGTCTGTGCAACAATTCTTTTGTCGATATTCTTCATTCACTCCATTCTATTAGATTTTATGTTATGTAATGTTAGCCATGCTTTCAAATATTGATCACAATCTCTCTCTCTCTCTCTCTCTCTCTCTCTCTCTCTCCTCAAATGTTTGCGAAACTGGTGTATAAATGAGTTGGAATTTGGCTCACGATTCACGATATAAATCATAAGCCATAATATGACACAAATTTTTCATTTCGTTAAATGAGTTTAATATAAGAATTTGTGACTTAAAATAGTTATAAATGTAGACAGAGTTGGCATCTGATGAGACATAATATATTAAATTCTGTTTATTCTTGGATTTTAAATATTTACCATTTAATGGGAAAACAGTTTCAGATCTCACCTCAACTCATGTATACAATGGAAAACATAAATCTCCGTAATGGGAATTTTCAAACCATTTATTGTAATCTTTTGTTGCAATACATTTGTCAGCACTCGTCAGCGCTCAACCATTTCAGTGAATTAAATATAAAAGTGGTTTCAAATGTTTCTTATTGTCTTTATTAATGATAAAAACAAACATTAAATACAAATATTATATATTCACTGAATATTAGAATCATTCTAATAGAGTACCAAATATTTGGGCTTTTTTTCGTTAATTTAGCCGAAAAAACGATTTAAACTGAATTAAAGACGATTTAAACCAAATTAGCCGAAAATTAGTCCCAAATAAACTGTATTTAACCCTCGCCAGTTTACTCCCTCATTTGATACCCCCCTGAGGTCGATGAGCTTGACAATGCCTGGTCAAAACTGCTATGTTATATCTGCTATATTACATCTTGGCCACTGAGGTCGGGAAAACTCGGGAAGCGTGAAACATACAGGATGAATAATTTTGGCAATCAATGGATATTCACCAATTTTACTCCCAATGATGTGTAAGACGTACGCAAGTATTTCAACATTAAGTAAATGGGTTTCAACAGAATCTTGAATGCTCCTGTGCAATTTAAAAAAAAACTACTAAAAAATTATTAATGACTACTTTATAAAAAGCTATCAAGGTAATGTTGAGCTTCAAATGTGAGATCCAATAAAATTGTTGTTCAATCTTCGAATATAAAACTATCTATATTTCAATTCTATAAAATTAAAATTTTATTTTTGCTTTATTTCTCAGAATATTCTGTGTTTATAATTCATGAATTCTTTTGGCACAACGGGAAATGTGGTGACACCTCTCATATTCAATACAAACTAAAAGTGGTCTACAATTTTCAGTACATTTCAGTATATTTTGTAATTATCTGTAGTCACTGTTAGTCACTAGTACTCAGAAATAAGTATCTTGATGAAAATTTAAACAAACAAGAAAACTTAAAAATACTTTTTTTGGTCCAAAGAATTTATTCAAATCATTATTTTTGAAGAGTCAATAGTATTGAGTATTGAGCATGGTGGTTTTATGCCTAATGATAGTTGACAATAATGTTTATTTTCAATTGGAAATGTACTTGTTAGTTCATAACAAAGAATAGCCCATATTTAATCATATTTTTAAAAAATTCTAACAATTGTGGAACAGATGGCAAACATTGGGTTATCTATTATTTTCACAAAAAAACTTTTTAAAGAAAACATGATTTCAGTTAAATCTTAGACTTTAATAAATATTTTACTTTTTTGGTAAAATAAATATTGTTTTCGAAACTATTGATTAATTAATATTTTGTTTAGTTTTTCGGTTAACTTTTTATTATTATTTTTATTTGAATAATAAATTGATAAACAATTTCTTTTATAAAATGTTTATTCAAATTGAAAATAAATTAATAAAAACAAATGCAAAGTTACCAATGAAAATGAAATGAAGAGGAATCAATGACCAAGCTTATCTTATTTACTGCCTTCATATGTGATCAAAATTAAAGGAAACAATTCTAACAAAGAATAAATAAATTGCTTTTGGATTAAAAAATAGCATAATTTCAATGCATTGCTTAAACACAAAATGAATTCTTAAGTTTAAGAAAATATTTAAATGATTTTATAAAACAAAATCAATTGAAAACTACCGGAAAAACCAGAAAATTACAAATAAATGATTTGAAACCAAAATGTCTTTTATTTAAAATATGATTAACTTTGATATTGAAGTATATCTCAAATATTTGTATAAATTTTCCAAAAATTAAATCTCAAAGAGTGTAATAAACGGCATTTAAAAGTATTTAAAAGTTAATCGAAGAGTCAAGTATACAATTTTAGTTTTTTAGCTTGATACTTTTTTTTAGTAATTGCAGTATGCGATTCAAATGACCAGGTATTCGTCAAACAACATCTTTTGTTTTGATTTTCTCTCAATTCTTAACGATTCAAAACTTAGTTTGATTTTAAAATGTAATGAAATCACAGATGTTTTTGTCAGAAATTAGTATATTTTTCTGTCTTTTTTCAATTTGATGGCAAAAAATGCGATCATTATTTGAGGGCTAATCTTAAGTAAACATTATGTGTCTCTCAACTCATCTGATCTATAAATGAGTCTATTTTTAACAAATGGAGTGCAAAAACTAATGAAATACTTTAGAAACTTCTTCTTATTCTCATTCATTATAATTAATTATTTGGATAAATATTAAAATTTATTTCTGAATTTATTGGCAAACGCTTCCAATTTTGTTTGATTTGGCACTAAATGAACTTAATTTTAGAATAACTTTAAGAATCGCTAATTATTCAAAACAAATGCATTGAAAAAAGACGTCAAATATTGGGTGCCATCGAAGTTGTCATTGGCTTTGATGTCAACCCTATTTCTCTACCAATTTATACCATATTTTAAAACAACTGAAATCTAACCTAATTTTATATAATCCTTGATTTAAAGTGTTTTAAAATAAATATTTACATCAATTTTAGTCATAATTAATCAAATTATGTTTTTAAAAGTAATCCAATTATTTGGAGAAATAATTTCTCAATTTTTGATTAATTTAAGCTCTGATTTATACAATGTTTTGATTTGATTCTCGATATGAATGTCTGAATGAAATGAAAAATTGAATTCATTTTATAAATAATTTCTACACTCGAACCCAATTTTCATTCTCTCTTCAAACATATTTTCAAAGTGTTGTTAAACTCAATTAAATTTTTGATTTGATCTGAAGTTTCGAACTATTATTCGGTGGAAAACGCTTTCAATTGAGACTAGAATTTGAAAACTTCTCAAAATGTATAACAATTTTTAGTAACTCTCAATATTGTGCCTTAAAATCGATGTTTAGCCAACTTTTCTGAATATTATCTCAAAGTTTTCGATCGAAAAGTTTACAACATTTGTCTCGAATCCAAATATCACGGAATTTATTTTGATTTAGTTTTGATTTTCAATTAAAAGTTCATTTCTCTCTCCGGTGATAATTGCATTCAAGTTATAGTCAAAAAACTAAAATTTATGATAATTTCAAAAAATCGCAAAAAAATCCCTGAGTTTTGATGCAATGCAATGATTATCACTCGTCTGAGAAATGAAAGCCAAATATTATTTGATTCGGAATAACGTTTTGATGTCTCTCTTATATAATTTGCAACAATAGAGACAATTATACGTAAAGTTGATTATATAGATTCTGTATAATAGATATAATAGAATATGTATTTATAAGCAGTTAATTGAAACTATATTTTCTGAACTCATTTCTAATGTAAAATAATGTAAATACCAGTTCCTCGCAATTGAATACCTGGTCATCTTATGTTCGCATTGATGACTCACAACAAGTGTATCAAACAAACAGATTAATGAATAAAAGGTATAAAATGGTTAAAACCGGTAATTAAGTAATAAGTTATGTAAGTATATAATAGTTGTGTCATTGAAAATGTTAACAATTTTTCAAAAAATAGGAAATTATAGGCAAAACATTTCGAAATTATTCGTTATAAACATAGAGCTATCTTTTAAACCAAGATTATTGTATTAATGAAAGTTATAAAAAGTTGTGAATCAGTTTTGTCAGTAGTTTTGCATTTTTTCATTTTGAAATGGATTTGTTTTATTGATTATTCGCGGTTTAAGTAAACAAAAACTCAATTTTTTGTATATGAGTATAGAAATAATGATTTTTGCATTTAATTTGTGTCGAGTGACAAAAATATACGCAATTATTGTATCAAATGAAATGAATGACATTTTTTGAGTTAAATAAAACAGATGGCGGTCTGGCGGACAGAATCCGATAAATAAAGTCAATGCGAAAAATAATATATATATTTATATAAAGTTAATAAAAACTATTGAAAATTAGACCACAAATTATATTATAATTTATATTTTTTTACTTCGAAAATCTTTTTACAATAATTTGATTTTTCTCTTTCTTTGATTAAATATTAATTTTGAATCGATTTTCTTATTGTCGAGTCTCAGAAACTCTTTTGTTTGCAAGAGTCAAGTGATTTGAGAAAGTTTTTTAAGTTTTGAGAATTCAGTTTCGAAGGCACTCATTAAGGATTGCATTTTCATTAGTACATCATTTTGTATAAAATGTCTCATTTTTGCTCATTTTTCCAAAACATTTGAAAATTTAATGATTACGAGTGATTACGAGTGTCGACTTCTAGTTGACTGAGCGAAAAGAGTACCATGGTACACAATACCATTTATTTCCATACTGACTGCCAATTGACTTTCTATTTGAGATCTTCCGTCTGTTCCATTCAAATGAGAAGTAATTGTAGACAATTGCAAGATTAATAAAGAATGGATTACCTCTATTGACAACTTTGATGGCAACGCTGGGAAGCGCCGCATTCATGAATAACCGCTCCTAAAAAACAAAATCGGGTTAAATTAGTGCCAATTTGAAGGATTAAATTGATTTCTGACTTCATCTGTGAGGAATCTCTTGGCGGGGGTCACTCCGAGGTCTTCCATTATCTTTCGGGTCTCTAAGGCTCTCATTTCGTTGGCTTCGCGACGATTCACTTCAAGATTCAATGCTTCTGATTGTGGTAAAGGGTTGTGATGAGAGAAGGGATGAGTTGGAGTCGAAGATATGCTTCCATTGTCTTCTTCGCCTTTGGGTTTAATTAAAAAAAGATTTGAAAACGAATTAATTTATTTTATGATTAATCGTTGGTTCGGAGTCTGAGTCGGAGTCAGTCAGAGTCTGATTCAAAATAAAAAATTTCTTTAAAATTTATTATCGTATATAAAATATTTGTGTTGAAGTGCTTTCGCCAGTTCTTAATTATAGCCAGGAGCAATTCAGAACTGGAAAAATTAAAAATTAGTCATTTTTAAGCAGATAAGTGGCGGAACCACCGAATCCTTTATATTATTAAATGTTTATAATTCATGTGTTGAGAGAAAAGTCTACAAAACTGTTTGAATTGGAGAAAAACAAAAAAGAATTGAATATATAATGGAATCTATTGGAAGACAATCTGATTCAAGACTGGAATCAATTAACATTTGGAGGGAATGGGCGTTCACTCACTTAACCGAAGCTCTGTTTTCGTGATCATTGCGCTGACATGAGAAATGATAGGACCGCACAACCAATTCAACATACATTACATCCCAACCTAACTTCAAATCAAACAAATCTATACTTCTCTTTATATAAATAAATTTCTTCTTTATATTTAACTTTTATTTCTAATGCAATGCAATTCATTAAATTCTCGCAAAGAAATACTTAACGCATATATGTATTCATAATAGAAATAAGTTATTTAACATAATATTAATAGAAATAAGACAAAAATGATTAATAATTCATTGCAAATACAAAAAACTCTGGATTTATCAAAGTTTGTCCTTGAACACAACAGTCTAAACCAAACAAATTATATGAAAAATGCTTTAAATTATTTCCAAAGTGAAAAAATTGCTTTAAATTTCAAAATTGTATATATTTTTCAATATATTCCCGATTTAATACCCAATCAGAGTCAGTGCACTCGCTTATGAAAAATCTGTTTATTTCCCTTAAAGACCAAGAGTTTAATGAATAATTGCGGTATTTATTCTCATTTTAGTTTTCTATGAATTGGAATAACATTTGATTAAACTTTTCAAATGAATGATAAATTGGTTGAAATTATTTAATTCGATTGTTGGCAGTAATCAAAAAGTTGATGACTTAGACTCGAAATTATATTTTGAAATAAGAATAAATTCAATTCAAAGATGGATTAACTCATCAAAGAGTGAATTGAATTGAAAGTGATATCTCAGAACATTTAACTGGATATCAAAAGCCAAATAACTGGCCATCAAATCAAATAAACTGCTTTCAAAGTCTAATTAATGTTAATCGAGAATCGATGGCTTTCGATGGCTTCACATCACTTCAAAATAATCTTCAGTTAACTAAGTCTTTAGTAATAATCAATAGTGTTGTCAAAAAATAACTGAATGACCGGCACTGCAAACAAACTCAGGTATTCTGTTCGACAAAAACAACAAAATAAATGATTGGGAGATTGACTCTCTCTCTCTCTCTCTCTCTCTCTCTCTCTCTCTCTCTCTCTCCCCCTCTCCCCGGCACAACATAATTGAATATTTATTAATTTTTTCAAAATTGGAAAATCAATTATTGATATCTAAAGTGGAGTCAGTTTTTCAAAACAATTAATATTTCGATGAAATTCTTTTGATTTGTTAATCCAAACAAAACAACATTTCTATAAATTTTATCCGTTTCACACGAACGTCAAGAAAGCGTTTGTTTAATGAAAAAAAAGATATGAATTTGTTTGCATCTCATAATTGTATGTAATTGTGAAATGTCTTTCATTGAAGACAATATTAAAGCGAAGACATTATGTTCTAAGTTCACAGTTTAAGAGCAAATAAATGCGATTATTTTAATAAAAATAAGTGAACGTAACTCCCATTTGGCACAAAACAAAAAACTTGTTTACGATAAGCTTTGGTTAGGATATGGTTAGGCTATGGTGGGGCTAACCTAATGGTGAAGACCTTTCTGTGAAGTTCACCACAAAATTCAGTCTTCTCTCGACTCAGTGTTTAACTAATTTTGAAATAATTCTAATCAATTACATTACAAGAGTTCAGAGTTCATAAAACACTAATTTTCTGATTTAACAAACTTATGATTAGATCTGATATTAAATTTTTAAATGTTTTCTTTATGAGTGGTATCAGAGCCGACATCTCAGCCACTCTTTGACATAATTGATAATAATTTTTGATTACGACTTTGAACAGAATCTCATAAAAATTGCAAATCAAAGTTTGGGAAAATGTTCAAGGTAAATCTAATAAACCTCAATAATGAGAGTACTACCCTTTAGGGGTGAGTTTTGTTCAGCTCATAGTTACTAAAAAGCTATTAAATTGAAAGAAGAGTCAGTCTTTGATTATGCGATTCCTCCCCAATAACTAAACAAAGACTGGAATTAAATAAATTTTATTTTGAATCAAAAACTTTGCGTTTAATTGAAAGGCAGTAAAAGGAATGGTTTGGAGAGGTGTGGAAAGTGGCAAAAGTGATGAGATTGCCTCACCTGATGACATTCCCTGTGAATTGTGACCATTGAGTTGACGCGAAACGAGACTTAGAGGTGATGTGTGATGATGGCTGCCCTGATTGCGGTTCAAATGAGATGGAGGGGGCGTTGCGCCCACCATTTCTGGGTACTGACCATAACTGGAACGCCTGCCCTCTCTTCGGTTGCCATCGATTGCTGACTGGAGTTCGTCGGGTGAACTCAGTTTTTCTTTTTCGCATTCGTAAGGATATAAGTATTTCATATATCTGTACAATAAATAAACGAATTATTATTATTATATCGAATCCATAACTTAAAGATCAGAATAGCTTTAGGCCTTTGTCTGTAATTCTATCAAAATTATAGAAACAAAACCATAAAAAATAATGCAATTCTATGTGAACTGCAAGTCATCAAACATGTTATTCGGGAATAACTACAAACTCATAAAAATTCATTACCCAATCACTAGTATTACAACAAAGCATAACCCAATCTATAGTCTCTCAATTCAACAGATATTATACCTGATATTCCCTCAACTAAATTGTCTATTCTATTGGCTCTACCGGTGATACTTCACACTTTTTATGGATACCCTTACCATCCATTCCCTCTTTGATTTTCAAAACTAGACAACAATACAGTCAATGAAAGTCAACTGATTTTATATGCGATTAGAAATTGTGGCCAAAAATAAAATAATTGGATATTGTTTTCGAAATTTATATCCATTTTCTGGTCTGTTATTACAATAAAATGACTTTTTATGAAAACATATTAACCATTGAATAAAATTTTGATTATATATATACAAAAAAAAGTTTCATATTATCGAACATTTTTGGAATTTATGGCCACCGAAGCAATGATTTTATGTCTTCAGCCTTGAAGTTGAATATAATGCCATTTAATGGTAATTCTCTGCGAACGGCGACAACGAATAGAAGTCATGTTTAATGTAATCACTAAATACTGATATTCAAGAGCTTTTGATTTATAATTTCCTGAATTACTTTTTTGCATTAATTAATAATAATTATCATATTATTAACGATAAGTTTAACCTTCTCTTAATAATAGTCTGAATCTCAAACTTATCTATTATTATACATTTGATGACGTTTTCTGCTTTTTCGCCAATTTTTATGAAATGTTTATTTGAGTGAAAGGAAAAAACAGATTCGATATAATCATCAATTTAATGGTAAATTATTGGATGGGGTGTCAACTCATTTTCTATTGACAAAGGTCAATTTGGCTGATATTTAGATTTTTTAGATCTCATTTAAATTGTTTACTAAATTGTTTGTCCAGTAATTTGATAATAAATGGTTTAAATCTTAAATTTTAATTAAATGAAAATTTGGAGAACTATTATCTTTCAAAATGTGTTCATTTCTTACAGTTCACCAAAAGTAAGCCCCAAATACCCGAACCTTCTGTTTGAATGGAATCGATAGTCGACTGGAGTTTTATTTTTCAATATTTTCAAAGTTAGGGCAGAAAAGAGGCTATAAAGAGGTTATGTATTCTTTGTCGACCGCTCCTCATATAATTTGATATCTCAATAAACTTCTCGATGAATAAATTATCATGATCAATAATTGCTTTTTAATTGAGTAGATCTCACTTCGGGTAAGAAACTAATTTAGAAATATTAGAAATGAATGATTTGTTTTAATGGCAACTGTTTTGTGACACCTGTCCGCCGGTAATACAGTTAATGTGTAAATGACTTACTGTGTGCGTAATGTGAAGGCAGCGCTGGTGATAGAAGAGGGAAGGTTTAGACCTTTGGTTATTTCTCGCCATATTTTTTTGTTGATCACTTCTACGAGACCACCCCTGGCCACTACTAGACGGTACAATTCGTAGAGATCTAATACCTGTTTGGCCATGATCGGAATTCGATTCACTGGAGTCCCTGAAAATACATAAATCATTTCACTATTAATCCATTGTTTTATCCAAATATTTCTGAAATTTGAGAGAAGAAAATAAATCTGAAGTTATCTAAAACTGTTCATAAATGGGAACGACTGTCAATTAATTGCAATGAAAGCCAATGACTGCTTGAATTACGTAATGATAGTCTAGGTTTCCATAAATGATCAGAAGATGAAAGAGCTCTTCGCACAGAATAACCACTGATAGAGCTTCCAATGCATTGAATATTAAATTATAAATAACTTTAACTCAGATGTGATATACGACTCTCGACTGCCGTTATTTTCGAAAAGAAGGCGCAAAACATATCATCAGTTAAATGACTATAAAACTTATTATTATTAACTTAGAGAGAGAGAGAGAGATGGGGAGGGAGTGAGAGAGAGAGAGAGAGAGAGAGAGAGAGAGAGAGAGAGAGAGAGAGAGATTACGAAATTGAAAGATTGGAAGTCAATCATTACATTTCTGTGAATATCGTTATTTTCCAAAATAAATTCAAATCCTTTGCCTTAAACTCAATAAAGAGATTAAATCAAAAATGTTTTAAAATTTGATGCTTTGCTTCAAATGCTCTTCAATTGAAAGATCAAAAGAATATAAAACTAATTATTTTTTCAAATATTCACGAATTATGAATAATATAACTAATCTTCAGAATATTTTAATGAAAAGAAATTCTTTTTCTCTTCTTTTTTAAATTTTCGTTTTGTTTAAAAAGATCCTGCTCTTTAACATTGAGATATATTATTGCATTTAGAAATTGACCATCTATAGATAGAGTATCTATAATTTATATACATCTATATATAAATGTATAAAAGTCTATAAATCTTCTAATTTTTCACTCATTTATATAGAGAAGGGACTGAAGTTAAATATTTGTTTAAAAAGTGAAGGAAATAAATATACGAATAAAACAATAAATTGGATTTTAAACTATGAAAAGTTTGAGACTTTTCCCCTGGATCTTTTAATCGAATAATTATTCAATATTTCGAGATTTCAGAGCAAACTATTAATCATTTAGTAATAAATTAGAAAATCATCGGAAAATATATTCATAATTCATTTGCTTTATATTATTTATTCAAACAATAATTCATATTTTGTTCCACAGTTTTCATTATTGAAATGTCATGAATCGGGGAATGAATAATAGATTTAGTGCTAAATAGAGACCAAGAGTCTAACAACAACTTAGTCTCACATAAACGTAATTAAAAGTCCAGATATTTCTTTGAATAAATTTTGATACTTTTAAAAAAAATTATTATATTTTTGTTTGGCTTATGATTAATGACAGATTCAAAGAAACGCTGAAAGATTCCACCGATTATTCCGAGTCATTTCAATACTTATTGTATGCCTGAGTAGAACCATTTCATTCAATTAATGAAGAGATGTGCAAGTTTCTCAACCATAGGGGGTCCCGCAAACCAACAAAAGACATAAGATCTCTGACTCCAACTTTTCACAACCCATCAAACAGACTAAAACTTGGGAACGGTTTTTAAGGGTTCTCTCTTATTCATCGATACACGTACTTGCTCATAAATTAATTAATTAATGCCATAATATAAGAAAATAGTTTTTATCGATCAGTTTAGTTCAAAAACATTAGTCAGAGAAACTCAAAACAGTTAATTGATTGTCGTCTGAAAGGAGTTGTTTTTGTCGATCGGAGACTAAATGTTTTTAATGTCTCTATAATTGTGATCCAAACAAAGCAAATGATTTGTAAATTAATGAAAATTTTTCTCATTTTATTCCCTTTGATTGAAGCGATAAAAGGACTGAAAAAAATATTTTAATTTGTTTTTCAGTATTTATCTATATTTTTATCAGAAAAATGGTTGAGTAAACAGAATATGAGTGCAATTAAAAAAATACTGTATTTCTAGACATAAGTGAAAATAAAAAGTGCGCTCAACAGGACATTGGGGGGAATGAGTTTAGGAATGCACTGCGAACTGGGCTACTGGTGCTCCACTGGTATACAATCAATGATAACGGAAAATGTAGAGAAATTTTATGGAGAAAAGGACTTGTCTTTCATCGGTTTGGTTCGATCACAACTCCAGATGTTGTTTCTGTTGATCTGATACTCAATTTATTGAAATAAAGTCGAAATATTGCAGACGTCAGGCTTTGGGACAGTGTTTGGGACAGCGTTTGGGACAGAGTTTGAGACACACAATGAATTGGCGTCTCTTTTGTATTAAGATTCAGATTTGGCTACAGATCAGTAAAGTTTAGGAAATAGTGCTGTAAATTGTAAATCGATGGCCACTTCTTTGTTCATTGCTTAGTATTGCAACACTTTGTTGTTAATGGACGGACACTCTGGTTGACACCCACCCCCTAAAGACATAGTTTATTAGGATTGAACTCTTCCCCAAAATTCAGATTGAAAGCCATTGCAAAGATGACCCTGAAATGAAATCCGAGGGCTATTCGGCCCCTCATGGTATGCATCGAAGAGGAAAGGGAGAAATGGAACGGTCAGTGCCAGAGTGGCTACGCTTAAAGGCAAACACAGCAAATAGTTTTACTTCCCATTCGCTCTGAAGTCAAATTGAGGCAAAAGGGGGGATATATTGAAGGCGAGGGCTTTCAATATATTGAAATCATGTATAAGTTATGCTATATATTCCCAACTCATGTATTTATAACCGTATATATAGAGGTTGGAAAAGATTTGAAGAACTGGCCGTTCATTACATCGAAATAGAATCAGAACTTCAGTGAACGGCAGCTGTGCCTCAACTCTACATATATTGGCATCGCTTCCAAAGGGGGGGACAACCGATCAAATTCAATGCAGTGAAGAGATTGAAGAAAAGCAAAACCTAATGAAAACCCGGCAGAGAGTAGCAAAAGAGTCATAGAGTCATAGAGCGCCCGATCCTTGATTTATAGTCAGAGTTTTGTTGAGATGTGTGTCTCTTTACTCAATAGGTTGGGCTATATTTAGCATAACTTTCCACTCAAATCAATGCATACAAAACAAGTCCATCGGTTTATTGAATACAACATTTCTCGTAAACATTAAATATTTAAGAAAAGAGCAAACTTTGCCTCAATTATAATCAAAATCAATATATATTAAAATCTGCAACAAAACAAAGTGCACGACATTCCTCTCCTTTGACCTCTTCTTCTATTAACACTTGCAAAAGATAACGGCGCTTAGGGTTCACTTTTGGCCCAACCAAATCAAATCTCAAATTGAGGCAACTTTTCGTGACCTCAAATACTGGCCAAAGATGTAAACAAATCTAATATATAATACTTTTTGAGGAAATCATATCATAAATGACTTATTGTTTAATTTCTACGACAAAATCAAATACAAAACCTCTTATTTTTCTAACGTTTCCGTTCTCTGAACAAAAAAAGTCAAATTCACAGAAAAAGTGCTCAAAAAAGTATGAATTTCTGAATACATAAAAAATTATTTATATGTTATTGTCGAGGATTACACCATAACTTACATAAGAGAGAAAGAAGGGACGTAAGAGAGACGCAATAGGAAGGGTTCGCGTCAGGCATTTGGTCAGAACATGTTGAGAGTGGAGAACACAAAGAAAGCCCACCATAACTATCCCAACAATAACTCGAAGGCCACACTCTTTCCCTCTGAAATTTACTTCCCTTGAGGTCAACGGCGTTTACTTATAGCCAGTAAAGGATCCTTTTCTATGACCAACACATGTAACGTAACTATCATTTATTGACCCCATTCTTATTTCCCCTATTTTTTGGGGAAAAGCAATCATCTCTCTATTTTTGATTCCCACGATCAATTTCTATTTGTTGAATTTCACAAGAAATGAGAAAGGCCAAATTATTTTAAAGAGAAACTAAGTTTTACTCCTTTCAAATCTTTTGTTCTAATTTTTAATTTCTGATTATTTAAAGATATGGAAAGAGTTTGAGTAAAGTTTTCTCAAATTAGAGTTGAGTTCTTGGTAGTTGTTGTGAATCATCAGGATAAGTCTTGATTTCATTTAAAATTTTCTCAAATTTTTCTTATCATTTAATAACTGAGAAATAAATGATTTATCACTGTTTAAGACAACTCAGAAATTATGGAAAATAAGATCTTAAGAGATTTGAGACCATTTTGAGTATTTTTGGAAGTCATAGAAATTAGTCAAAACTATTTGATGTGTTATTTGGACAAAAATAGTCAATAAATGGTGTATTCAATGGTGTCTTCAATGGTGTGGTAATTGTTTAATTGATGCATAAGTTTAGCTCAATGTAAGCCTTAATGCCGTAAACAACATCTGTGCGTCTCATGTATTGTCTTACTTATGGATGTTGTCTTACTTTTTCATATGAGACATAGATTACAGTTATGTTGAGTGTCTTTCAAGACTGGGATGAGGGCAGGGATGCAGAGTATGTTCTGAATGGACCATTCAATGTGTATGCGACGAGTCTCTCGAATAACTTGTTTGTACTCTTTTTCATCTAAAAATATCTTTGAAATTCAGAGCCCAGAAGATTGAGATATAGGGGACAGCAGTAGAAAGCGATTGAAAATATCCCCAAAACGTATTTTACAACTCAATAACGTGTGTTCGTAAGGGAAGAGTCAATCAAATACAGCCGACAATCTGATTATCACTTCTCTTAAGGCTTTCAAGACTTGGAAACAAAATCTAGATTTAAATACTTTGTAAAAAAATTGAAAACAGCCTGAAGTCAAAAAGAGATCGTTTTACTGTCCAAATGAATTTCTACACGAAATGCTTTTCCAATAAATACAAAATTCAAACACAACTAAACATTTAAATATTCAAACTTTTAGTTAATAACAGTTAAAGTTATGCCAACTGTTTGTTCACAATATAAGTGAAACATAATTTGCTTATCACTGAAATTCGTAATTTGAGGCACAAAAAGGAGAGAGAGAGCGAGAGAGAGAGAGAGCGAGAGAGAGAGAGAGAGAGAGAGAGCGAGAGAGAGAGAGTCTTAATTCCATAGAATCAACGAATCAGTTATTCATTTATTCGATTCCATAGTGAATGTCAGCC
>JAQGBD010001214.1:0-18008 GCA_034698165.1 Punctoribates punctum | reverse complement strand
TGAATTAATTCTTTTTACCCCCTAAAAAGGGGGTAGGTGCATGTATTTTAGCAAGATGGTTATCAGCAATGATGTTTCTGAAAATTTTGTTGTATAATATGTGGTGTGCGACGCCTCCTCTAGGTAGAAACCCTCTTAAACTCTGTTTAAAGGCAAATTTCATAGGGAGGTGTGTTTCTACCTGAATGAGGCGTCGTATCCCCACATATTACACATCAAAATGTTCAGAAAAATTCACAGCTTATAATCATCTGGCTAAAATTAATCCAGCTACCCCTTAAAAAAGAATACTCATTAAAAAAAAATTTGGTGGTAATGAAGTAGACCTTAAAAAGTGTGGCAAAGCAGTCAAAAATGTATTTTTCTGTTAGAGATATTCGATTTAATTTTGGTCTACAGAGAGTCCCATTTCTTATCGCTCCGTAAAATTCTAATTCAGTTAACCGATCAAGGGTACCTGGTACTAAACCCACTTTCAAATGAAGAAAAAAATATTTCAATTAAATAAAAATTATTAAAAAAGTGTGAATTTTTGAGTAAAAGTTATTCGAATTATGTTTTTAAAGAAATATAAAACCAAATGGAAATCAATTGGAGGAAAAGCTTTGAATTTGAGGCTAAAGTTTAGTGAACAGGAATTCGAGAAATCAATCGATTTTTGAAAACAATGAAGACATTCAAAGGTGATTGTCGGCGATCATTACGTGTGCGCACACTTTGACCACATTCTACACATTCTGCTCAACATTTAATGCTTTCAACTAAAAAGAGTTGAACCGAAAGCCAAATATTATTTGATTTATTCGAAATATATTTGAAATTTTCAAGAGATTCCTGACTCGGATGGCATTCGTTGCACACAATTAGAAGCAAAAGAAAGATATCGGAAAAAAACAAAATCAAGATTTTACTCACATTTGTTGATCGCAGACATAGAAGGATATGACCACTGCTCTGATATCAACAGTTTCTGTAAAACATATAAAATAAATGAAAAGAAGAGTCGCAGAGAATCTGATTCTGAGAACCGACGCATTGGAGGAGAGATTCGTTACATTCACTCAAAGCTGAGTATCGAACAAAAGTGACGTCAAAACAACGTTCGATCGCTTTATTTTCTCCATTTGCCCAGGCTCACTTTATCTGCTCACTCAATGAGCTCACTCAATGAGCCCATCACCTACACAAAGTATATTTATATATTATTATAGTTTACTCTTGTATTGAACATTAGGTATGGAATAGGATGTTATAAAAATCATAAGTAAACATATCTTACAAGGTACAAGCAACATTATAATTTTGTCATTAAAAACTTATAACAATATGGGTTTAAACTTTAAAGTAAATCTGAGATTAAGAATTCCAACGAATCTAAACATATTTTGTGAATGTTTCGCGTTAAGGGAGGAATAAATGAGATAAAAAGTGGTCATATTCTGGAAAACGATCGGCAGAGGGAATCATATATGAGAAACAATTTTGGCAATTCTGGTATCGTTTAGACGCTTCTCACAAAACAAATATAAATCATTGAAATATTTAAATAGTTGTGAAAAGACTAAAAATAAATTTGAATCCTTTGGATATTTATAGCACAGGATTTGCGCACTTATACTATGGATTGTCGGTTATTGAGTCAATTGGTTGGTCAACAATATGACGAGCAGTTCCCCGACTTCTTCGTCAAAAGTCCTAAAACGAAAGAAATCTTCATTAAGTGAAATTAAAGTCACGATTCTCGGGGACAGGAATGTTGGAAAAAGCGGTGAGTACTAAGTCTAGAAGAGAATCCGAGTCTGACTTCCTATTAATAATTAATGGACAGCACTTGTCGTACGATTTCTAACCCGACGCTATATTATGGAATACGAGCACAACATTGATAGCAAATACAGATATGAAATGATGATTGACAGCGAACCCGTCATTTTCGACATATTAGACGCTTCTTCGCCCTCAACACTCACTATCAACAACGTTGAGCTCTCCTCTCAGACCTGTGACCTCTTGTTGTTGATGTACTCCATAACCGATAGACAGAGTTTTATTTATGCAAAAAATCTGCTCAAACACATCGTTCAACTCAAAGGTATCACTAATTACTAGAATCCCATTAATTGATACAAATTTTGTGCATTTATTCTGAAACTTAATAATCGGATTAAAAATTATAATCAAATTTTGTGAACTTTCATTTGATTGTATTGATAGATAGCCTCTATTTAGAGACAATCACAGGAATGACCCCTTTTATAGATTTTATTTCAATTACAATCATCTCAATCAGATATGAGATTGGATTTGCCCCCTCCCTCTCCCTCTCCCTCTACAACGAAAAAATTTAGCATTCGGTTCTCCATAGAATTACCAGTGATATTCTTTAATTATTAATGGGTGAAGGGGTGAAGAGCATCACTTCCTTTGGACATAACTCTCAAAATTGATTTCATTTTTGTGATTTTATATTGAGTTCAGTTATAGTTTGATAAAAAAAAGTTGACTTTAGTGGTGAAAATATGTTGATGGTCAATTTAGCACAACATAAACAACACATACAACACATGTCTATTGTCAATTGTAAGCCAATATTTTTACATTGAATAGGGAGTGGTGGCACACAAATCCCGTTGATCGCGATAGTTGGCAATAAAAGTGACCTTGTTCATCTCAGGTAAGTTATGATTTAATGAGAAACATAATAACCGGGTATTGTTTGCAGACAAGTGAGTGTAGAAGAGGGAGAAATACTGTGCACCGAATACAGTGAACTGACGGCTCTCTATTACGGCGAAGTCAGTGTCGCCGAACAGATCGTTACCCAACTCTTTGTTGATCTCTACCGTTGGGTCAAAAAACACAAAGTGGTTCCCAAGTCATTAACACCTTCCCTGTTAGACAGGGTTGTGATCGGAATCAAAGGTTCCAGTAATGGATCAGTCATCGGGTGAAACAAATTTAGAGAATTAGCGCTCATTTTTCGTTTCATTAATTGTATTAAATAAATGCTATATTTTTAAAGCTATATTTCGTCACTTAATTCCCATTCATATCAGTATAGATCTTATATTTTATGATTAATAAGTTTATCAATAATTATTGCAATTATAACCATGAAATTTGAACAGATGTCCCGATTTTGTTGGAGTACTTGTTGTTGTTGTTTCCCGATTAATAATTCTTGAAGTATTGATCGAAACTTTCTATCATTACTTTCAATAAACCCCTTCCCAGTAAAAAGGGTTTTGTGCCCCCACCCCGAGATGCTTGGTCATTACTAATTTAAAGTACTTGATCTTTAATTTAATTCAAATCCCAAGTTTGTAATAAAAGGTGAATATTTAAATATATTTTAGCAAGATGTATCTTGCCAGGTAAACATCTTAGACAAATTTGACCCCTAACTGCTGTATGGCGTCGCACAACTATTTTTGTATTTACAACTGTATTTAACAACTGTTTACCTTGCAAGATACGTCTAAATTTAACATTTAAATTTAACAAAACATCAACCAAAAAAGTTATATTTTAAAAGGTGTGTAGTAGTTTTGTGCTTGCTCCTCAAATTATGTTTGATTTAGTCTTTGATTGAGTAACTCTGGATTTGCTAACAATGAGCGAAGTTTTATATTTTATGACTAAAATGTGAGGAAATGTAAAATCAAATTGCATTCAATTTATTCTCAAAACAACTTTTGAAATAGAATTTGGTTTAAATTTTTTAGTGAAAAAAAACGGAAAATAATTAATAAAATTAATTTAGTTTTTAAATAATTAATGAATTCGTTATCTCTTTTGATCTCATTGTTAATTAATATTGAGATCCTTATTGTAATTACGTTTATGATTGCCTTCGATAACAATTTGTCTTATCTTGGTAACAAATCTTTAACTTATGGCAAATATTAATCAAACCTAATTTTCTATATCTTTGAATCTGTATAAGAGGGAAGATGTGCAAGACCACCATCCAACAGATATTTTGTGTATGATCTCACATCTAAGTGATCAACTAGTGAACAACTAGTACAAAATTGGATGCAGGTTGGCAATAGTCAATGTAGATTTTATAAGTTGTTCAAAGAGAAGATTTCCATTCTAATGTAGTATGTGAATGGTCTACCTTGGTCATGTTTGATGAACAGAATAATTGAGTGAATTTTGCAATGAATTTAAGAGATGTTAAATATTTGCCGCAAAGGCTTTTCATTTGGTTTATAAGAAATCGATGAAAATATGGTATTATTTTTAATGACAACACATTGAAAATCATAGTTTTGAGTCAACCAAACATATAATGAGTGATAACTAATAATTCAAATCGTGATAAATAAAATAGATTTTATGAATGTTTAAGAGTAAATCAAAACTGCAATTACAATGTATTCGTGAATTGTTAGCAAAGAAAATATGGTTAAATCCAAAGACAAACCAAAGCCATAACATAGGCCTTGACTCTAATTTTTGAGGGAATGCATGCATTTGAGAGTTAATTAAATAAGAGGCTTATTATCAGCCATTACCTGATAGATTACCTGCCTGAGTCTGGCTGAGTCTGCCTGTGTGTTCGATTACTCGCCTCCAGTAATTCGTGCCCTTTTACTGACCAATCTCTCTCTTTTCACACTTTATCCGTCGCTTCTATTCCTTTACACCTATAATACCATAACATTAATCCTCGAATTAAATAGTTTGTGAGAATTTCAATACAAGATTTCTCTAATTTTTCTTCGCTTACTCCAAAGCAAACCTGCCTTTGAGGTATTTCCGATCAACTATCCATTCATGACTTTCTAACTATTGATTATTTATATACCCAGTGATTGGCCCCTGACTTGTGATGCAAATTATATTAAATTCAAAATAAAAGATAAGAGCAATACATCAAACCATCACTCGATCCGAAACACGATATTATTATAAAGGAATAATTTAAAACAAAATATATATCCCAGGCCATCAATAAGGCTTTGTTGGCCTCTTGTGAACAGAATTGGTGCTAAAAATATCGATTATTTTTGTTGAGAACTTTGATTATAACTATTATCGCGATTAGACTTAACGTGATTTGGAGATCAAAATTGATAGTTTAGACGGAAATAAAAGGCCATAAATATCTTAAACTTATTGGTCGAAACTTTTTTGTTTAAACAGAAAAAGCTTTGATTTTATTGAGATCCGAATCGTGTGCTAACGACAACAGCTTAGAGCAGAATATCCCTAAAAATGGCTTATTTTCAATAAGCAATCGTCAGATCGTGAATATCGACAAATAATAATCCATTTTCTCAAACAAGTACTGCAATTACCAAAGCCTAAAGTTTTTTAAGGGATTGCATAACAATTGGTTATACTCTGAATTTGACTTTAATTTAAATCACTATAGAGTTTACGGCACAGACTATATTAGTTTGGATTTGGAGCCACAGGAGACTAATGACATACTATTTATATGATATAACAAATGGACAAAATCTGAAAGGAAACTGAGTTCGCACTCACTTTAGAGTCGAGTTCTACACCATATCAACGACAATAACAACAACGAAGAGCGCACCCAATGTTACGAATATAAATCATAAACTTTTTTAGTCTTTCTAAGGCTTGTGAAGTGTTGAAAGCATAGAATAACAAGGTGTGTGCCACCCCTCAGCCCCCTAATACTTACCCGAGTCTTGTTAGAGTCTATTTGATTATAAAACAGCGAAACCACTTCTTTGTCATTCTGTGCGATTGTTGGCCTCTTATTTTGGAACACATCCATGAGATGGTCAGCCAAGAAGTCAGCTCTGCTTCACTACAAAAAAAAGTTTTGGTCGTCATTATAGACATGATTAATGGTTTGCTCCAAACAACTCCAAACTCTATTGACATCTAATTCAATAATGAAATATTCTGTTCCTCTCGACAACACTGAACTCAATATTTGCGAATACAATATAATTAAATGAGTTTCCGAAAAACATCCTAAATATATACGAATTAAAGACATCCATACAATCATTGCATTGAATTGACCACTAATTCAATCATTTCATGTCTTCCAATAGTTTGAAGACTTGATATGACTTTGAAGAGTTGTGAAGAGTCTAAGGTTAGGTTAGGTCCACTTTTAAACAAAAAGACCGAACACCAGACCTGGCGTTGAGTTGAGATAAGATATGCACTCTTTTGTTGGTATCAATACATTGGATGAGTGCAGAGAAGTTAATGACTAACCACTCGGTTGTCATTCAAAAAAATCACTAATATATGCATTTCGACACTTTTAGTGTTGTTTCGACGCTTTGCTTATTCGGTAATCATAAGTGTTTAGCAAAATGTGTAAAATAATGGGTTTAACTTCAGAATAACCGCAATCAATGAGCACTCAAAACATAATAGTTTTCTCTATTTTTGTGTAAAAACTGTTCAAATGGATTGAAGCCATCATTTTCTATCATTTTTCCACTTTTTAAAGATTCTCATTATTTTAAACGTTTGACTAAAGATGTGTTTCCATAGTTTAGACGCTCCAAAAAATGATTAAACTTAACTGAAATTTGAATATTTTATGTTTAGCTAAAAGAGTTGCCACTGGATTACTATTATTTGTAATAATCTAAACATGGAAATTATCGGCTGAGTAGGTTTGAGCCAACAGAGTCTTAGCGGAGGTTAAAATCAGTTTGAAATTGATTTGAAGCAAAGTTAAGGTAATGTTTGTTAATTAGTGAGTTTGTTGGCTATTAGTAGTGGATTTGATTAGCGTTTCCCTCATTGGAGTGCGAGTCGTGAAACACTTATTTTTTCTATTATCTAATGTCTAACCGAAAAGCGACTAAAGACTAAAACACTGTTTTTGAATCCAATAAAACCACAAATGAGTCACGTTTTGAGCGAAATAACTGCGAAAAGCATTCTTTGAGAGCGGCGTCGTTGCCGTCATAGAGCACCGGCAAAGTCTTGTGTTAGCACATAAGCACCCTGTTTATGGAAATCTTTGTTCCATGTTGTTATCAATTTATGGAATTTTGCGTTCAATTTATTGGTGAACACCTAAAACACCTAAACTTATTTGAGTTATTACAAGAATCGCCACTTTTTCACTGCAATTACAATATTAGCCACAGTTTTGGCTGAAAACAAGTCTTCGGAGTCATAAGTCTCCTCTCTTAGGCTTCTATTCTTAATTGTATGTAAGGGCTGATGGGCTGAGCGCTAAGCAGTTATGTTATGTTCACGCTTTTTCTTATCAATTTGGTCCGGGTTTCGGTCCTACCGAACAGCACATGCGAAGGCCATATAATAAATGAGGTCAAATGAAAGGTCAGGCGAGCATTACATGTCACGACTCATATTTTGTTAACCATTAAATCAATGAATTCTCAGCGGGGAATCTGATTCACTCTGACTCACTCTGACTATCTCTGACTCCATTTGTTTGTCATTACATCTTATGCTAAACAATTGCACTCAAACCCAAACCTTTGCCTTTAAAGTTATAACCAGAAGTGATGACTGACTTCGAGTAAATGAGTAGTTTGTTTGACAGTCAGTCTCGAAAATAATGCAAACACTGGCAAACACTGCACCTCCAGTGCACTCATCGCACGCTATTCACTACTCTGGTCCAGTCTCTGGATTAGCCATCAGCTCCGCTCAACACTGATGAGTTGCACAGGTATTAGGTTAGCGCAGCGGGATTTCGGACAAAACTTATGGTATATTAAATCTGTGTTTATTAGGAAAAGTCTAATTCAATAATAATAAAAAAACATTTGAGAGGAAGACCGCCCTTTCAGATAGAATGCCGTTAGAAAATTGCAGATGTCTTCATAAGTGATGTAAAATGGATAATGAATTCAACATAGGGTACAGTTATGGCTGAGGGCTGAGTAACCCATGCTGTGACTTCAGTTCATCATATATTTTATCATCGGTTTCACGCAATTTATAAGAATCCGTTTCATCTGAAGCCGCGATTCGTTCACTTCTAATGTGAAGACAATAGTATTGTTTCCAATGTTTGTCCTGAAGGCAACTGAAGGCAACTTCTCCTAAACTTATGCCTATTTTGGACCAAAAGCCCCTCTTTTTCTTAATTTAATTAAAAAATATTGTTTACTTCACGAATCAATCCCAACATTTTTGCTGGCCTTCCGATCAATTTCCTAAAATAATCTTGCTCAATGCAAATATATATATTTTGCTTTTGTTTTCACATTTTCTAAACTTTTTTTTAAACAAATTATGAGACGCACTCAGAGGAGGCAATTATTTCTTATAATTTGAAATAGGTAACATTTTCTCAACCTTCCAATAAGTCTTCGTCAGACATCCATATATTTATATGTATTTTATAAATCCAATCCAATCCAAAGACCTTAAGCTAAGCCACAAAATTAAAAGAATCTGTGGATCAACTGTATATAAGTGATAAAAAATGTAACAAAGTATTTATTTGTACATGATCCTCCAAATGAGAATCGAAAATATAGTGTATTCACCAGCACAATTATTATTCTGTTTAATTATTATAAAGGAAAGGCCCGCATATATGGGGCCTAAACTCAGATTTTATCAATTTCAAGATTTCAAACATATATCACTCGATAAATCACTCGATAACTTTGGTCTCATTTTTGTGGAATAACCCCAAAACAGATGGAATACCTATGAATAAAGAGAGGAATTTTCAACTTTTTCAACATTCCTTTGTCTGAATTGTAAATGGTGGTAATAAATGAACATGCTCAACTATTATTATGAATATTACAACAAATAATTACACTCAATACAAACAAGGACATTCAATTTGTTTGAAAATAATGATAAAAATGAGCCTAAATTATAGCCAATCTTTAAATAAATGTGTATTTTATTACTCAAAATATTAAATAATAATAGGGTTGACGTAAGAGTCCAATAAAATCACAGATTTGTCGGATAATACATATCTATGTCTCGTGTATTCATTTCTCACTATATTATTATTGTAAAGTCTATTGAAATAATGAAAAAATTGAGATTTTGTTCACAAGAAACAGTTTATTGCATTTATTTTGCAAATGTATTCAACAATATTTACAAAATATTATGAAAAAAAGTCAAAAACCTTCGAAATCCAGACAAATGTTATTGAAATGTTTGGGTTAATTGTCGTCTGCATTGTCTGTCACTCTATTAGTAAATCAATTTATATAATTCGGTTATAAATTTGAAAATAATTTTTAAAGTTTCACATAAATGACTAAATAAATCATTGTATTAGTAATTCATAAATCATTTCTAAGTCGTTCATAGCGTGAAAAATACCATTAGTAGAGACAGTGCCTCAAAAAATATGAATAAATCATCTTTTAGTGAATGTATAGAAACTGTTTTCATAGGTTTGCATAGTTTGCATCCTGTCTTTCATGTCTCTCCTGTCTCTTAAGCTATGCTAACGGCTAATAACATTGACCACTGGCTCAATGGTCACCAGTGCGTGCAAAATGATATACCACTGATATAGCGCTACCACTTATTTTGTTGTCTAATTTTGAAGACTTGTCGAAGAGGTCGTTGCACTTGACTGCTATGGAAAAGTATCATGATAACATCAAAATAACAGTGTCACCACTTATATCATCACTAATCAGTATTTTATTACCACTCTTTCGAGCAAAACACTGTTTTCGTAACCATCTCTAAAATTCAGATAACTCCGAAGCCTTGGTCTCTCTCTCTCTCTCTCTCTCTCTCATTTTAATTTCATTGCAAGGAGACAATTATCTGTAATGAAAAATGATCTTGCTCTTCTCAGGTGTGCTTTAGGAAATAGCCTAAAAATTCTTAGGAAATATATTTTCTTATAATAAAAGTGAAAATAATCTTTGTTTACAAACAGAGAGAGAATGCAATAAAATTAATCAAAGTTTGAAATGAAGGCAATGAAGGCCCGCATTAGCCGAAGACTCCTGCAGTTGATGAGGGCTATCATATGGCTATCCTTGACATACACTGCTTTAATGAGCCATCGCTAGAATAAAATCTTAGTAAAAGTTTTATGAATTAAGAGATCATTAAACATATCCGCTCTTCAGTTGATGCCAAACACGTGTCCTATAAAATAAATATAATTTTTCTATAAATTAATTAACATTCAAATCGTGTGCTTCTAAACAATTTCTTACTCTTACTGATGACCCGATCGACAGACTTTCATATTTTCACAGTATTTACAATATATTTATCTTAATTAATGATATATTTATTTTAGACAAGAGATTATAAGTCTAGTGATGAGCAAGCTCATACATATTTTTCTTATTCGTTTCACAATTTACAGATGACTTGGGCCACATTTTATTCTCATTTTATATGAGCGAGTTATCATCTATTACCATGGCATAATAATAATTTGAAACAAATTTGCTGTATTTGTTGGCCAAATGAAGAGCTGCTGTGAAGAGGACTGACACCATCCAGCCAAATGCTTGTACATGTACATTGTTATATGAAAACTAAGCATGTACATTTACTATGTGTATGTTTGATCATAACCTGGTCATGGATGTTGTGAAATGATTGGGTATTTTTGAGAAGTGAATGCCTTATCTGATAGAATGTTAACAATGAATGTGTTTTTGCTCTGAAATGAGACCTCATTTCGAAGTCAACTAAAATAACGGAAAGCTTTGAGATATGGTTTGGCTAACGTTTGTCCCATCTGTCGATCTGTCGCAAGTCTTCCCCATCCACTCAAATGAATTCAGTTAGAAAGGGATTCATTGGCAGAGTGTGGGCACAGGCGAGCGGTGGCACACTTTAGTATGGTTGGAGAGCACGCGTCTTAACCTCAAACTATTAAATATAATATACTTAACAAACGGTAAAACTACACTTTATATGTCATTTCTATACATCTGTGCTATGGCTGTGCAATGGCTCACATCCATTATGCGATCCAGACTTGACATTATGCGAACCCCTTTTTTCTTCTGATCGGAACCAATGCACAAAATAAAAGTGTTTGGGACTCAAACCTTCAAATGTAGGCCAATTCACCACTTATTCAAATGTGTGATATCACAAAATGAAAATTTTATCAATCAATTCAATGTATTTCCAGACCTCGAACTCCATCTCTTTTGAAACTCTTAGGCGTCTATTGAGAGCGTCTGAGCTCTAAATGAGAAAACCTCACAAATATGTCAAACAAACCCAAAATGTTGGTTAGAAAACAAAACACTATTTTTCAAGTAATAAACAACATTTAAATTGTTTTCTCAATTAATTTAAGTCAGTATTATCTCTATTTTATATCTATGGCCAAGATGTTCTCCTGCTTTGCTACGTGACTCAAATACAGTATGTATAGTATATGTCAACAATTACTTCAAAGATTACTTTCAAAAATATAGATTAATTCTATTATTTCCTCCTCTTATTTCAAAAAAACTTTATTAGTCTTAATGAAGGCGTTTGTGAAAAATTACAAATAATTGCTTTATTTGCAAAACAGTGCTTCCATTCAAAGAATTCATAAGAAGCCAAATGAAGATAAATACTGAAGACTATAATCGGTGGTCGAAAAAGTCTAATAATAGGGTCACCTCAGGAACACTGTTTTCCTTTCATTGTAAACAACTAACTCTTAAAGAAAGACTCATTGATTACAATCTTAGAGAATATGAAAAAAAGAAAAATGAGTTTTAAGGATCATTTGTTGATAATTGACCGGAAAGTTTGTAACACAAAAATCACTAAATTCTTGGGTTTTTCATATGTACTCAAACAGAATTTGATTCGAGAGTTTGAAGAGTCTATGGCAGTGATCGTCAAACACAAAGCTTACATTAGCAACATGATTATCCAGGATACAACCATAAAAAAGCATCAAGCAGTTCGGGTACCTTGACCATCACTGTATAATGAAAGAAAAATCAAAATAATTTGTGAAAATCGTTAAAATTATTGTTTTCATTAATGTTTTTAATTTAAAATTTGATTCAAATCTCAATATTTATATAAACCAAAAAAAACGCAAATATTGGTTGAAATTACAATTAAATGACTAAAAGAGAAAATGATTTAGTTTTACATAAATTAAAATAATATATAATGTGATAACTCGAGCGAAGAATACATATCTGCAGACAACTAATTACCGAAACATTTTTCCATTTAATAATTCGGATCAATTTATCGGTAATTATGAGTGACAGGTGTGTTGTGTGTATGTGTGCTGTTCTCTGGTCTGGCTTCTCCTCATTACCTAACCTAATCATCATAAATAGAAATCCAATGTTTGTCACGAAATCATTAATTAATGTGATTAAAGAGTAAATCTGTCCCATTGTCCCAATCGTTCCTATTATTAATAATTCAGCTTTTTTGCAAATCAATATCTAGAGCATTTTTATTTCGAATTATATAATCAGCTCTCCTCTCTCTCTCTCTCTCTCTCTCTCTCTCTCTCTCTCTCTCTCTCTCTCACCGGTAATATATGGGTCAATGAGACCAACAATTTTATTGAATATGAATTACTTTTGCAGCGAATCTGGAGTCGTATTATTGAAGAGAATGACCTCGAATAATGACAAAAGAGTTTGTATAAGTAGAGTGTTTGGTCTATTTTGTGGCACTTTACCCCGACTTCCTCGATTTCAAGAATAAGAATAGTGCTAACAATATGAATAAGAGAAGGGCTTCCCCGCAGCCGTCTGGCCGTTCACTTGAGGGGCGTTCGTCTTATGATTTTGAAATCAAAATAAATGAAAAAATAGAAAATGACTTCTTTTTCACAATCATTTCAAACATAAGATATCCGATCGAACTCTCCTTTCAATAAATGTCTTTCAAGATATCCCAAAATCATGTGATTAAGATTTTGAGCATAGATTTGGGGAACTGACCGACGAATGAACAGAATATAATTTCATTATTTCCTCGATATAATTGAATTTGTTAGAAAGTAGCAGGCTCCATCAAAGGCCTTGACCTCAGAAAAAATATGTCGATTTTTCTCAAAATGTTTTCCCAAATTACCAAGCTAAGATTTTTCCATGGACATATCAAATGAACCAGTCATGAGGAAAGAGTTAGGTAATGCATATATGGTTAATACCAGACATCGCCAAGCTCATCGACTTCAGGGGGTATTAGGGGGGTATCCTAAGATTTTCGGCCTCAGGGGAGGTATTCCGGGCTATACCCCCTTTGGCGATGTCTGGTTAATACCTTCTAATTATCATTTTTATCTTTATTTGCTCGACGGGACCCCTTCTGACAAGTGGTCATTTTCGGCTTAATTGTCCGCCATTTTACCCTTACGAAAACCCCACCCCCTACATGAGTCGAGGTCAGTCCGCATCACTGCAGATGAACTAAGGTAACATCGCATTTAATATTTTATTAATGTATTATCAAGGACAATTATAAAAGTTTTTAATAAACTGATTTTTTTTTCCTTCAAATCTATTTCGTTATTTTTATAATTTTTTTTTTTTTTTGAAATGATTCCGAAAATATTGGTACAACCTAGATAAAACTATATGTTTGATTAAATAAGACTTTTAATCAAAATGTAACAAAAATGATACTAGGTCATACAATTTTAAAAACTAAGCAAAACAAAACATTATTTATAATATAATAAAATTTCTGTTTGTTAGCAATGTTTGGACGTTTCATATCTGAGAAAAATAAAAGAACTCAAAGCAAAAGCCAGAGTCAAAAGAAAAGCGACAAAAGTCTTCCGGTCCTTACTTTTTGGTGAACATAAAGAATAATAGATTTGGGATTTGTTGTGAATTTTTCTCCAAATTTTAAATGTTTACTTGATTTCTAGTTTTTCATTTGAAGTTTATTTTTGCTCTTGCTAGATTGAAATAACTATAATAATACTATGGAGGACTCAATGCATGAATAATTAATTTTTAGAGTGAGTTCCCTTCAAATAGTTTGGGTATATTGAAAGTTATCAGAAAAGCCAAACATAAATTCAAAGAATATTGTGAAAGTAGATTAAATTGGTTTGGCGTCGTTTTGGTTTAGCTAGTTTGTTTGCAGAGAATTTAAAGATTAGATGATTTAATGAAGATTTTGATGCAATCAATAGATGGAAACGTTTGATAGTGTCTGACAATCGATTTATTGATTTATTATATAAAAGCACTTAATATAGAATTTAAGTCATTATTTGTCTTCAATATTATTTTGACTTCAACTTAAATCCGGAGCCAAACCGATAGGACTGACTTCAGTCTCAATCTCTCCATTACTAGACTTATTGTTACCTAATTGTGATAATATTAGACACAATTCGTATGATTTGCCATCAAATAGCAAATAACCAAATCTTATCTTTGATTATGCGTTTCATAAAAGATTAATTCACAGCTTCGCAAACATAGAGAGAGAGAGAGAGAGAGAGAGAGAGAGAGAGAAGATAATGTGACGCGTGGATGGAGTGCTGTCAACACCTAAAGAGCCTAGATATATTTTTTATTTGAAACAACCAAGGCTGCTCTCTAAATTAGCAAAACATAATTCTAAATAAATGTTGAGTTGAATGTCCATGTTGAGTCATAATCTTAATGCTTGTATAATAGAATATCGTCTTTAATGACAATTACTTCACTCGGTTTGTGAGCCATTCATATGAAATATTTATAAACACAATTCATATGAAAATGTCTGATAAGTTAACAGTATTTTTGGTGAAAAGCTCTTCAAATAGTCATAAAGAAAAGATTTGTAGACTTTTTGATAAAACCGATTGATTGGAGTGTAGTTCGAAATCCAAGAATAAATAATAGGATAGCTTTCGTCCATTTATTTAGATATTAAACAAACTCCAGAATAAAAATCATAAAAAATTAATTAAATTATGGAATATTTAAAATTTAATTTAGTTTGAGGATAAGTAAGTATGTAAGCATGGTCAAATCATTCGACGCAAATACTCGTGATCTTCAATGAGAATTACACTATTTTGTGAGGCGCATAGCACAGGCACAGAGAAAGCACAGCATAGGCATACATAAGGCATGAGGCATAAGGCAGGTGGGATTCAAATCTTTGTAATCAACTGAATAGAGTATAGCAATAAAAACCAAGAATAAAACTCCAAAGACTTGTTAGACTCGCGCACAACACGTGCCTCACAATTATCAATGTTGAGCCAATTTACTCTCTCTCTCTCTCTCTCTCTCTCTCTCTCTCTCTCTCTCTCTCTCTCTCTCTCTCTCTCTCTCCTCTCCTCTATGATAATTCAATGCCAGGTGCGACAAATGAACAAAATTTGTTTGTATCGTATGTATAGTTTCATTTTCATCAGAGGATACGTTTAATAGAGAAAAGTAAACATTAATTATTCATAACTTTTAAATTGATTTTCAAATTTTTTAAATGATTCCCAAATTTTGTTCTTCAAAAATAAGCGCAAAACTAATGGATAATAAGAAACATGAGTTAAGTTGTTGTCAACAATTTATGTGTGAAGTTTTGATGAATTAACAAATATTGACCACACATTTAGTGGTCATTTTGTTGGCTTTTTGTAACCTTTAGTTTTGCCTCCTTTTGAATGTTAGGCCGCCTTTTCAGACACTTTCCACTTCGAAAACAAGAGTTGTCTAACAATTATTTAAATACGTGTGAAGTAAATAAACAATTCGTTCATTTGTTTATATAATATAAACAAATAAACAAATTTGCCATTAGTTTGGCCTAATGTCCACAATTTGACCAATTATCATGTTAGTTTCACATCTATTCATCTTATTTTCAGAGGAATAGCTAAAGAATGTGGTCTTTACTTTTTAAATAGAATTTGTCTTGCTCAATTTGAACAAGATTGCATGTGAAAAACTTCGAAATTATTTTGCATTCGAAGCTTTAAAACAAGAGGACTATTTTGTTAAATGGACCAAGCACCCAAATTAAGTTTGAATGCATCAAGTTCAATGTTTAAATTAAATGAATCAATGTTTGTATTGCGACAAAAGTTTGGTTTACTGGTCGTCCAAAAGAGTGGAGGTTTAAAAAAATAGATTTCGAACACATATAGAGGGAACCCCCGTAGAGAACGGCAAAGAATCAAACATTAGGACGTGAGCCCCACACGACTCCCCCTTTATAAACCTGCCTTCTCGGAGACACGCGAACGAATAATTTACTATACCGTCGCTCAGACTATGGTATAAAGGAGGGGCTTTGAGTCGTGAATCAGACCGCCAGACCAGGTATTAAATACAGTAAAGAAGTGATCAGACTTTCAGTCAGTCGTAGAACTCTGTTGTCCGCAAAACATAGCGTTGTTTGAGTCTTAGTGTAACAGATATTGAAAGGACCAACTCTACAAACAGTGCAGAATCAACACAACTGCACGACCTGTTCCACTATTTTCGCTTACACTCAAAACCATTACAATCGAAACTCAATGTCTTCGATATAATTAAAATTGTTTTAAAAACAATATTTTTGAACAAATTTCGATAAAATGTCGTTCACTTCAATAAAATTAGAGAATCCATCGATTCATGTGATGCCATCCAATAGTCCGTCCCATACAATGAGTACATCTGTTTCAAGTGTTAAATTACAACCAATGCTGGCAAAAAAATCGAGTCCATCCTCAGCTACTTTGATGGCAGGACATCTCTCTCCCTCAACTACTTCGTCAAACACTATATCCCTTTCATCTCCAGAACTTCTTCGCTGTAAACGACGAATAAATTTTGGGGGATTGAGTTATGGTATACCACAGACACAACCGGCCACAGTGGCCAGACGTAACGAAAGAGAGAGGAATCGAGTGAAGATGGTCAACATGGGATTCGCCACTTTGCGACAACATGTACCCAACGGAGTGAAAAACAAAAAGATGAGTAAAGTTGAGACCTTGCGCTCAGCCGTTGAGTACATCAGAGAATTGCGTCAACTTTTAGGGGAGGCTTCCGATGATCTGAACATTTCTGATAAGTAAGTCATAAAATCAATTGGTTTTACAAATTCTAACCAAATGATGTCTAAACCCTAGCAGTCAGGGTTCAGACGGTCCTCAAATGCAATCAAGTGATGAGAATTGGAATCCGAGTCCAACAGCTTTGTCGACATCGACCTACAGTTCGACCTCTACTATGGGCTATACCGGCATTCCTGTTAATTCATCGATTGCTATGAGAAAAGGGCCAAACTCTCCATCGTCACCGATTGCCACCGCCTCTCCATCACCCAGTATGGGCTCAGACGCATCTTCTCCTTATGACTCATTAGATAGTATGGAAAGACAAGTTTCTCCTGAAGAAGAAGAGCTCTTCGACTTCACCACTTGGTTCTCATAATGAGGTAAACACTTATTTTTGATTCAATTGAAAGATGAGTTAGAATTTCATTACATCCGAATTGAGGACAAATTGTTGAGAAATACTAACTAATGAGCGGAAAGAGAGTGACCTTCAGTTGCAGTAAACGATAGGAAAGTTTATTAGTGTCAGACTTGTCTTAAGACGATCGGCACTGAGATCACAAAACACTGTTATTTTGTCGATTTGTTAGATAATAAACTCTAGGATACGAGTCTATCCATAAACTGGCCTCAGATTACAATTTGAGTGCCGGAAAACACTTTCCGGCGTTTAATGAAATGAAATTATTTATTTCAAAAGCGATGAATACAACGATTTCGCAAACAATTTGATCCTTACTTTAGGAGCAGACAAATAAAAGATTCAGAGTTTTAGTGTTTTCTTCAAATTCAAGAATTATAGTCTGAGAGACCGTCCAATTCAAACAATAGTGTTTATGAACTGCATATAACACGAGAGGATCTCTCATTGAATGTCAGATTAGTTGTGTTAGTGCTTTGATTCAGAAGTTTGAGACTCCTTTTGAAGCCTCTGCTGATAGAATCAGTGCTCATATTATTCTTGTAAAGCAATACCAAAAGGAGCGCACGCGAGCACAGAGAAGCCAAATATCTGATTCTAGAACATTTCAAATGCTGCCCATTGCTGTGTGTGTGTGTGTGTGTGTGT